>CM035412.1:196245711-196295711 GCA_020310875.1 Ceratopteris richardii
TTGAATGGTTGCCTTTGAGCTTTGCCAAATTGGTAAGCTCCACATTTGTATATCATGTGTTGCTTGGTCACATTGGGAATGTCAAGCACACTTTGATCTGTGCAAATTTTCTTCAAAGTTCTCTCTCCTATGTGCCCTAGCCTTTTGTGCCATATTTCCAACTCAGACAAGGTTAGGTCTCTATAACTGAATAGTTGTATGTTCCTTGTGTCTTCAATTTTAAAAGTAAACAATCTACATGACTTCTCACCTTTGACAATCCTTTTGAAGCCTTGTTGTGGGTCTTATAGCAGGCACATACAGAACTTTGCTCAAAACGTTCTTACTACCATCAGATATTTTGACATTTCCAACTTGCTTGACTGAGTGTTTAGTGTCATAACCTGTTTGTACTTCATGCTTCCCCTTGGGTTCTTCAAGATTAGATAATAGAGCTATATTTCCTGCCACATGATTGGAACAATCTGAGTCAATGTAGAAAAGATGTTCATCATCTTTACCTTGCTTGGATGTCATGTTCATGATGAGTAGAGAGTCTTCTTGATCTTTAGTATAGTTGTTGAAGTCCCTTCTTCCTCTAAAGCCTCCTTGATAGCTGTTGTTGTTGTTGTAGCCTTGATTGTAGTTATGGTTGTAATTGCCTCCACCATTGTTGTACCTGCCTCTAGTTTGTCCATAACTTCCTCTATTGAAACCTCTTCCCCTTTGGTTCCTTGTATTTTTGTAGCATTCTTATGCAGTGTGGTTGTTAAGACCACATATGTTGCATGGTGAATTGTTGTAGTGTCTCCCCCTACCTGGTTTTCCTCATTTGCCCCTTCCTCTAGCACCTCTTCCTCTTCTTGCATAATTAGCTTTAGAGGTACTAGCCTCTTCTTCCTGTTTCTTTCTTTTACCTTTATCTTTAGATTTATTCTTATCTGTATAAAGGGTAGAAGTTTGGTTACCTCTTGAGTTGTCATCATTTCTGTTGAGCTTTGTCTCATGGGTGAAGAGTTGTCCCATCAAGGTGTTGAGATCAGGTATTTGCATATCCATGTAGAGGTCCATTGTTGTGGTGAAGGACTCCCACTTGTCATCACCCTTAATTCCATTGATGATCTTCCTCACAATGTGCTCTTCCTTTATCTCTTCTCCAATGCTTGCAAGCTGGTCTGCTACATCTTTCATTTTGGTTACATAATCAACCACTCCTTGCTTTGGTTGTTTCTTGAGGGTTGTGAATTCCATCCACAACTGATTTTTCCTAGCTCTTGTGTTTGAGGAGAAGTATGATGAAAGCACTTCCCAAGTCTCTTGGGAGGTCTTGCAATTTCTAACATGTGGTAACAAGAAATTAGAGATTGAGTTTAGTAGATATGACCTAGCAAGAGCATCCTTTGCACACCATGTGGTCAAGATTTCTTGCTCTTCCCTTGTTGGTTGATGCTTGCTCCTGAAGGTTGGCATGTCTTCATCTCCTGAGATGTATCCATATAAGCTTCTCCCTTGAAGGTATGCTTGCATCCTTAGGGACCATGCTGAGTAGTTGTTCCTATCCAATTTGTCAGAAGGATGGAAATCCATCTCCCATCTTGATTGTGTTTGCTTTGATACCACTATTGGAGGAGATGGTGGATAATCACAAGAGATGAATTGGTGCAGCTAAAACCTGTTTCACACCTGCTATAAGTGATGGCTAGAGAGTTTTGTGGGCCTCTTTAGCTAGCTAGCAAGCATAAGTAATCATGTATGTTGCTTGGAAGATGATCCACTAATGATAGGTTCAAAATAGATAGGTATGCATATAATCCAAGTTCCAAAACTTGTTATTTTGGTTGATACACCTACTCAGAGTTTTGAACCATTCTCTGAGTACAGCAGCAATTGATGAAATTCCTTTTGGGGAACTTCAATTAGCTTAACAAACTACCAATAATGAGTGATATCACTTAAAATGATGGACTATATGTAGAGAAATATGTTTAACAAATTCAGGATCATGCATCCTGACATTTACGGGCCTTGACAGTCACAAACTAGTAAGCAGAGATTGATTAATATCTGACGATCATGAGAACCATTACTTATGAAACTTTGTATGATTAAAATAGACGGTATGCTTAAGCTATCACGCTTTGAATGATATGAAATGATCAATTGTACAATGAGAACAAGCTCTGACAAGCTCACTGTTCTGATGGAGTATGACAGAGATATGAGAGTAAGAAGTCATGATCGTGTATGTATTAAATCATGTAAAAGTACAATGTCATTGGTAGTAAATCATTGCTCAATGAGCGAGAATTGAGTGAGCCATGAGGTGAGCTCCTCTTCTCAATGAAAGTACATGAATATGATCTTTGAACCTTGAGATAGACGCGGGCCTTTCACATCCTCTTTCTATAGTCTTTGTTGGAGCCAAAGATTTGAATTCAAATTCAAATCTCTACCTAAAAGTGAATCCTAAAGTATAAGATTGATTCTCTCATGTCTTAACTACCAAGTGATACAAGATTATATGCCTCCTAACTCCTCGTGGGTTTATTCCACTTTTAGAATGGGTAATTGTGAAGCAAAGTTACAAGAGGTTGTACATATGAAGCCTTCCAAGTAATGTCAATACATCAAGCTTATGTGAGGTGATCAAGTATGTAGGCTTGGGCTTAATTGCACCAACAATAGATACTTCTAGCACTCCTCAAGATCGAGGACTCCTCAACTTGAACAAAATGGAGTTATAAAAATGTGAAGTGAGATTTATAATGGTTTTTAGTGATCAAAAACATTCTTTTTATAGGGGTTTCTTCTAAAAATTTGACATATACTTCTTGGAGCTCCCTACATGCTCCCTCTTCTTGTGTCTCCACTTCTTTGACACCTTCTCATGCCTTGTTCTTGACCTTGAGTGTGAACACTATCCCCCCCCTCTCGAGTATGTCATCCTTGATAGACCCTTGTTGGAGTGGATGTTCCATGTAGTACTTTGAGAGGTAGTGTCCATCATGTATCAACAAGAGCAATTTGTCTTCCAAATGTAGCAAGGTGGCTTGTCCCGTTCCCTTCATTTTGTCACTGCTAGCCTTCGCAAGTTTTAGTCCCTTTGTATGTACTTCTTCCTTTGATTCTGGCATGATGGTGTATTTGTGAGCTTTTAAAAATTGGCAATTGCTCAAAGGATATTATCAATGTTGATTTTGAGCATCTGTCAACTATGAATTGCTTTGTAGGTACTGATGTTGTAACCTTGATGTCCTCTAGATCTTTTAAACATGGAATTCACAGTTATCATGCCAAGTACTCATAACCCATAATGAATGATGAGTAAGTGTGTTAGTGCATGGGTTGAAGAAAATATGTGCCTTGTGGATGGCCTTGTAATGTGGCCCTATGCATGGTTACTTGGGGAATGCATTGTAAGAATTATGGTGCCAAAAATTGG
The DNA here is from genome assembly GCA_020310875.1 of Ceratopteris richardii. Classification (NCBI taxonomy): domain Eukaryota; kingdom Viridiplantae; phylum Streptophyta; class Polypodiopsida; order Polypodiales; family Pteridaceae; genus Ceratopteris; species Ceratopteris richardii. Next base: position 196,249,133 of record CM035412.1, read on the forward strand.
GTACTGCTCAAGGGTATCCTAATGAAGAGGTTTCTTAATCTATCATTGTTATAGTGTTTCCAAAGTAGGGGATTCTTACCATGGTGAAAGGTTGGTTGATATTCATCTCTTTGTGTTGTACTGCCAGCATGGTGATTGACCATTGGCTTGCCTTTCATTGTTGATGAATGTCCTTATTGATGGTTCACTGATGAGATTCTTTGAGTGCATGGTCCTGTCCCTTCTAGTACTAGTAAAATAGTTTAAATATGTCAAATATGTCTCATGTGCCTGGGATTCTCAACTGAGTCTATGCATGGCCTTGTAATGTGGCCCTATTTTAATGCATACTATGGAAATGCATGACCTGAATGGTGCAAAAGATGGGGTTATGCAAAGGGCACATGGTTTTTGCACGTCAAGGCTTCTGATTTTACTTGCAAAAGTTGATGCAATCTTTGTTTGGAGGTATCCATTGGATCTCGAAATGATGAAATCAATCGATGGTTGAATGATAATTGATCATTCCTCCTTATAGGGATCCATTTTAGAACATTGGTCACCCACATATATATCACTTTTGGCCTCTTCATCTTTGGATGGTTTCTTAAATTTTGTATCCCTCGTGGTTGGCTCTTTAGTTCTATGGGGGCTACTAGTGCTTTTGGTTTCCAAACCCATACCCTCGATGATTTTCTTCTTACTATTGCTAAAGAAGTGAGTTGATCTTCTTTTGATTTCTGTGCTTGGTTCTGACCCTTACCTCTCCTTGGCTTCTTTGTTGAGACTTTTCTCATGAGGGAGAGAATAGGATATTGTGTATGTAAGAGTTCCTTGGGTACCCACATGTGTAATCACCCTTGTTGGGCTGCAGCTAATTCCTTATGCACTCAAATTTGTCAGATATCTTGTGGCTAAGCTTGGCCTAGTTGTTTGGTTCTTCTTTTGGCATGGTTGGCTTGCCTAGATGGGAATTGTTGGGGAAAATTCATTGGTTGCTTCCCTTTCATCACCCATATTTGTTTGGCCTTGAAATTTGGTTCAAGTTTTGTCCTTGAGCACGAGGAGCGAGGTTGTGTAGTAGCTTTTGTCACCAAGGTGGCCTCCTTCTTGCCATCTAGTGGTAGTTGTCCTCCTACTTTGCGAAATTGATTGTTCCATTTGTGATGTTGATACTTTTGGAAGAGAAGAGGGTTCCAACACTTGCATGGCCTACCCATCAATAGGTGAGGAATATTGCACATTGAACTCTATAGCACTTGAAAAGTGTGGGGTACTTGAATCAAAAGGGCCCCTACCTTCCAATTCAACTATTAGGCCTTGCTTGTTAACCTAGACCTGAAGCGATCGTTGCTTTCAATTGCATGATCATACAACCAATCATGCCCTAGTATCATATGTTTTGTGATGTCCTCATCATGGCAAACTAGCAACTTTATTGTCAAACAAACATCCTTTAAGAGGATAGGAATGTCCACCTCGCCAATACCAGGGGTTTCCACACCTCCTAAGCCCAATAAATAAGCTTCTAATGGCTTAAATTACATGCCCAATCCTTTATACCATGAGTAACTAATTGCACTAGTGGAAGCTCCAAAATCGATCAGAGCTTTGATCATCTTATTTGCAGCATCATGTCTTAGCTCAAGCGTGATGAATGGTCGTATATCTATGATGCTAGGATGTGTAATTTTTTGGTGCACATATCCATGTGATATCTTGGGGCTTTGGGATTGACATCTAGGCTTTGTCACTTTAACTAATTTTGCTTAGTGTGCTCTCTAGCCTATGTCTGTGCTTTTTCTTTAACCCTTAACTCTTCTTCGTTTCGCTTCTTAGAAGTATTGAGTCTCATTAGCATATCCTCTATAAGAGGTTCTTGATATAGTTCTACTCGGCATCCACTTATATAGCTTCAAAAGATGTCACCTTCTAGAGTGGCCAATTGAACCGCATGACTAGTGGAAATTCTATTAATGACCATGGGTCCATATCCTCATTTTTCTAATTTACGGGCATGCTACTTTAGTGTATAAACCAATAGTAGGTCTTCCTCTTTCAATCCATTATCCTTGATTTGTGCATCAAAGTATGCATTTTGCACATTAACATAGGATCTTATTTGTGCTCTTAGCTTGTTCGTTACCTTGTGGATGATAGGGGTCAAACTTCTTATGTATCACCAAGAATTCTTGGAGAAGGTTTTTAGTGACTTCGTTCAAGAAGTGCATACCTCTATCACTTACTAACTCTATCAGTAACTTGCGTCTGGTGAACACATTCTCAAATAACAACTTACCCATCATTTGAGCATCGTTCTATGTCGTGGATTTGACTTCTACCCAATTTGTAAGGTAATTTGTGGCTGTAATAATGTACTCTGCATGGGAGTTTCTAGCCAAGGGATTAATAAGACCTACAAAGTCTATACACCACTTCAAAAATGTGTGTCCTCCCATCATTGGCCTCAAAGGCATCTCATCTTTTTTTATCGGATATTGTGCATGTTGACATGTGTCACATCTCTTCACATAGGAATGTGGATCCATATGAAGAGTGGGCCACCAAAGTTCTGAGAACAGAATGGTCTTAATTACTCGATCAAGCCCAAAGTTTCCACTTGCAACACGGGTATGTGTAGTTTTTAAGATTGTCAAATAGTCTGATCCATGAATGCACAACCTCAAGTAACCATCTTTGCCTCTTCAGTATAGGTCGTTTCCTACAAAGGCATAGTCGTGAGCCTCTTGCTCCATGCTTTGTTTTCTTGCTAGACTAGCCTCACTAGGTAGTGTTCCCCATCTTATAAAATGTGTGTGAGAAGTGTAGGAAGTGCTGAAGCGTAGGTAGGTCATTCCCGTGTCTCAGTATTTTGCTCATAGAATGAAGTAGAAGTGTCAGAATCAAGTGAAAAGGCCACCATTGGATGCATCTTCTTGAGACCTTAATGAACCTGCTATTCACTATATTTCAAGTTTGGAGCTGAGAGAAAAGCTCGATTTACTGTTGGCTGCTACTCTAAGTGTCACAACACCATAGCCAACCATAAAAGCTTGAATGTGCTAGTTTATACTTGTTTGCACCTTGTTAGTTCACATTTGCATTGACCGTCATTTGAATGCATGTCGTCATACACTCGGCTAGGTTATGATACTTCTTGGATTGATAATTAAAGCGTGAATCCACACTATATGAACTTGTAGGGGATTTAGGTACAGTCTCTTTCTCCTCAAGTCCCTAAGTCGATACTTTGGTACACACGTTTTTTGGTGCCATTGTTGGGAATGTCAAATCAAACCGAGGCATTCGTGTGATGGTGAAAGCTCTTAGCATTGAAGTGAGTAGAGGAGTTGTGAATTTCTCTTCTTTGGTAAGTCACTTACTACTTGTCACTTTTGGAGTGTGCATAGTGAGTTGTTTGTTTAGAGAAGTGAGTTAGAGAGAGAGTTCGGATAGGTACATAGGTACAATTTTCAAGTTCTTTTTCTTTCAGCCCTTTTCAGCTTTTGTACCCTACAGAGGCCTAAAATCCAAAAGGAAGCCATTTTGAAATTACTTGTTCCTTAGCAAGTATCGTGAGTGTGCAGACAGCAAGTGTCGCAGAGCTGATATCGAGGCTTTTGGAGTTAGAAATAGCAGGTGTCAGTTGAAGGGAGATTCAGGCAGCTTGGTGAGTGAGCTGATCAAGTCTTGCTAAAATTTCCATTTAAATCAAGGGAAATAGGAAGACGACCTACGATAGATGTCGTGGGGGAGATATCGAGGGTTGAAGTGAGAACACTTAGAGAGGGGGAGATAGGCACTAAGACCACATACATTAATATGGATTGTTAAAATATTTGCTGATGTGTGAAAAAATTCAGGCATCCTGATCTCCCATGGTCGAGTGTCACGACTTCCAGGTGTCATGATCTCCCAAGGTTGAGTGTCACGAAATCTTTCGATGAACAAGTGTCGTGATACCCGAGGCTGAATTATCACGACATCCAGGTATCATGAGTCAAGTGTCACAATAGTCAGCAAGTGTGGAGTGTCGTCTGAACAGCAAGTATCATGATACTCAGCAAGTGTCGCGTGTCATCTGAATAGGAAGTGTCACAATACTTAACAAGTGTCGAGTGTCATCTGAACAGCAAGTTTCGCGATACTCAGTAAATGTCGAGTGTCATCTGAACAACAAGCCTTGCAATACTCAGCAAAGTGTTGAGTGTCGTCTGTTATGCTAGTGAATTTAAGTGATATCTCATCTAGAGGACTCCAAATTAGGAAAAAAAATACATACAAATCTACTGATTTTGAGGAGAGTACTTGGAGCCAAGGTCTGTCCAAACTCAAATAGAGTTATTAGTGAATGAAATTGAGATCGAGAAGAGTCTTAAGAAGCCAAAGGAGTGTGGTATCATCTGTAGGAAGTGTAGCTGAGCCTAGTATTCATTACCATTATTATGAAACCTCGAGTAAGTCTAAAGAAGAAACCATTATGGCCTTAGAGGACATGCACAGCTCTGTACCAATAGCAGGCCTGATGTCTATCATTGAGGGAGAGTACAGAACCTCCTTAGAATATGTGAACATCAATCAACATGACCTACCCATCTACATAGATGGATTGAACAGATTAATGGCTAGGCTGAAGAAAGCCAAAGATGCTCACATAGTGCTTAGACTAGCAGTCAAGTACATGGGAGGATTCTATATCGATAAAAGAGGGATTCTATATGCAGTCACAAAGCATCCAGGAAGCATCAACGAGCAAAGGGAAGAAGGTAATGCCCAAAACCTTAATGAAGAGGGACAAGAAGAATAGGTGTCAACCCCTAGAGGGAAGTCCATTGTAATTAGGGTTTGGAGAGGAGACCTAATTCCCCAAGATGACTCCTTAATGGATGTCTACATGGTAAACGAAATGGATCATTTACTTAAAACCAACTCTTCATTATGGGAAGAAGTGACCAACTCAACCACCATCTATGAGTTACACCTGAAAACCCCTCTCATGTTACATACTTGGACAAGAATCAGAGAAGATATTGGCCCATGACTGAATTGGAGAGAGCTATGCTGAAATATCAGAACATTTTTGTATTCCCACCTAGGGATCAAGCCACTACTTTGCAAAATCCCAAAGGAACTCACCAACATTCTTCTTATCAACATTCAGGGCAAACACAACAATAGAGCATTCTAGTTAGACCCCAAGTCTAGTTTGCTACACCTGGTGATAATCCCAACTATCGATCCCTTGCAAATGCAGAACCAAGAAATAGGATTCCTGTTCCAGAGAGACCACTAGTAGGAAGAGATCCAAGCATACCAATAGGACGACCAGTTTTCCCTGTAATGCCAAGACCACCTGAACCTAGAAGAAGAGTAAGACCAATTCAAGCTGCCAAATGCATGAGAAGCCACTACGATGGTTCTGGTGTGCCATATAATCACATTGCTGAATTCAAGCAAGTGGTGAGAGTTGAACAAGTAGAAGACTTCTTGATCCAATATGAATCATTTGGCCTAACCCTTATAGACATGGCCTTAGCATCGTTCCAACCCTTAGATCCTAATAATTTTCAAAACATGGAACAAGTATATCAGGAATTGATTGAGGAATTCACCAAGACTGGAATAAAAAACAACTCTTCATCATTAATCCATAGTTTCAAACAGTCACCTACGGAATCAGTGAGGTTAGCAGCGAGACGATTCAAGAAATATGTGGATAGATGTCATGCAGAAGAGAGGCCCACTCAAAATAAAATGGTCTCATTATTCTTGGAAGGATTGGTGAATGGGTCATTGAGATCATTAGTATATGTGAAGAGAGTCCAAAGTTTACAAGAATGTATGGAGTGTATCGATCTAGAGGATAATCTGGCGAAAAACTTAAAAATACCTCAAGGAAGTGTTAAGAGTGAGGATAGTGTTAGCAGTACTTCCAATCTCAAGAACAGTGTTGAAGAGATAGCCGATTTAGTGGCTAAGAAGTTGAATGTTCAAGGACAGAGAAATTATTCCAACAACCCTATGAGAGTACCTATGCTCAGGAGATGCATTCACGACCACCCTTCTCACATGTGCAATATGGGAGTAGTCCCACTACCTCCTTATGCCTATAATAGACCACCCGCCCAGGGTCCAACTCATTACTCTAGCATAGAGCAAAGGTACACAAATCATAGTTCAGAGAATTGTCCTTACAATCAACAATCGAGACCTACACAACCACCATTTAGGCCTTATGGATACCCCCCAAGAGATTAAGGAGGAGAACCCTATAGATACCCCTCATACCAGTAGCAAGCACCTGCACCACAGTCGTATGCATATCAAGGATACAATCAACCTCAACCAGTGCTAGGACAACAACCATCTCACCCTCAAAATGTTGTCCCAGTGAAAATCGCTCAAATTGAAGAGAATATTGAAAGAGCAATAGTACCATCCACCCCATTGACTAGTACTGAGACTTATGATCAATCTTATGACCTTACTCAGGGAAATTTTCCACCTATGAAAATAATATGACTGAGTATGGACAATACTATGGATCATATACATGTGGATCGGATGGTTATGATAGCTCTTATGGATATGATCAGGACTATGTGTCATTAATGTACATTGCTCCTAGAGCTCCAGTACCACCGTGACCAATGAATAGACCACCTGCCCCTAGAGGACCATGTTATAGATGTGGAGATGATCACTTTATCAGAGAGTGTACATTGCCTAACCCACCACCACCTCAGAGAGTTTGGGAAGGTTACTGTAGTGATTGTGGCAAGGAACACCTTTTTAGGGATTGCCCTAAAAATCCCAATAAAATCAATCCCACTGCACAAATAAATGTTATAGAAGTGGTAGAGTCATCAAGGAGTGATAAGGAATATACTATGCCATTGAAAGCCATAACTAGGGCAAAAGCAAGAGAGACCCCGGAGAAATCCAAAGAAAATGATCACCAAAATAAAGAATCAAATCCCACAACACCACAAGCAGTGGCAGATTCTGAAGAGTCTGAGAAAAGTGCTAAGTCTAGATGAACCCAAAGATGGAAGACTCGTAGAGAAAAGATAAAAGATAAGAGACTGCAACAAAAGTCAGAGAACAAGAATAATAAACAAAGCCAAGAGGAAAAACAAGAACCTGAAGGAAACCCTAACAAGGAGACAGAAAAACATAAAAAACAAGAGGCAGGATCAGTTTTATCCGATCCAATGCCAGAAGAGTTAGCCATGTGGATTAAAGCATATCAAGCATGAATAAAGACTGGCTCAACCATTGAGCAATACGATAGAGAATACCCAAGAGGTGACTTAGAGAAAGAAAGATTGGAAATATGTAAGAAGTTAATTGAAGTGGCTCAACAAACCTTAGAAAAACCTGTTCAACCCCTACCTAGCACAAGAATTCTCGAAAAAGAATTTTAGGAATGTGTAGCACCTAGTCATCCTAGGGAAGGGAAGAAAAACAAGAACTATGAAGAAAATTGATGTGAAAGTAAAGAAGAAGGATCGGTTATCCCTGAAGTAGACGTGGAATGGCCTAGAGACTTGTAGGCAAGAGTCCAATAAAATAAATGGAAGAAAACAGAAGGAATTGAACCACCTTTTGAGGAGTTAGAAGCAGTAGGCGAGCTTGAATTGTCAATCCCTGAATTAAACCCAGAAAGATCATCTCAACTTGACAACAACAAAGATGATGAAGACAAAGTGAATGTATTACCAAACTATATGGGGGAGTATGAACATAACTCCGAATTATATCATGTTCCCTCAGTGAGGAGAAAGGAGCAGAACCCATCAGTCCAAACATCTTACATAGTACAACACCTTAAAAAAGTCTGACTCTGGAAGAACTCTTGAAAGTGAAGCCTCAATTGAGAGAGAAAATCACTAGCCAGTTAGAGACAAAGTCAAACAAGAGCGAGATGCAAGAGGAAGTAGCTACTGTTAAAATCCCAGTTGATAAAGTTGGAGATTTCAATGATGGAGATGAAGGAAATACATGCCTCCCTATCACTTATAGAGGATATACAACAAAATCCATATTAGATTCAGGAGTTGGAGTAGGAATTGCTACCAAAGAAATATGGGAGAAATGGGGAAAGCCAGCTTTACGACCTACCAAAATGAAGATTCAAATGGCAGATGGACACACGGAGCAACCCTTAGGATTATTGGAAAAAGCAATATTTACCACTTGCGGAGTCGAATTCAAGCACACCTTAGCAATATGTCAATTCAAAAAGGCTAGCAATTATGAGATGATACTTGGAAGGCCTTTCATGAGACAACTCAAGGTAGTGCAAGACTGGGGAAAAGACGCAGTGTACTTGCAGCATGGAGGAATGATGACTAGGATAAATATCCATACTTATACTTATCAAGATGTCCCTCCTCTGCCATGGAACCAGATACACAAGGAAGATGATTATTTATCCATTCATAGTGTAGGATGTTGCGAACATTTGTTTTATGTAGGATACAAGTTTCAAATTATGTAAATACCTTTGGGAAGTCTTCAAATACTTCAATAAGGCTCATATTATTCATAAAAGATAGCAAAAATACCACGTGAGTCTAGAACATGGTGAGTCAAATTAGTGAGTCACAAGGGAGTTGCAGTGGTGTCCTAGTGGAAGGTCGATGTGGCTAGTTCTCAAAGTCGATCAATGCTTTGCTTATTTGAGCACTTGAGTCATGTAATACCTACACCCAAGTGTCTACCACGAATTTAGATGTATTAGGAAGGTTTTAGATTAGTTTCCCATGCTATAAAAAGAGGAGAAAAGTCGTGATCTTGTGGGAAGTCCAAGAGAGGCATATGTGTATCTCTATGCTGCTATAGTTTTGTATGCAGAGATTGCAGAGCTTGTATCTCCCTCATTATATATCCAAATTACATGTTTGATAGCTCATTTGAAAGCTCTTATTGTCTACTTTATTTCTATAAATTTTCATAATCATTGGATTTATGAGCTTAGAGCAGTACTCTCTGCAAGTAGTGTGTGTTCTCTGGTTTCACCTCTGCTGAAGGTCTCCATTAAACCTCAAACTTGCAAAGGTAATATCTCCTTGTGTATTTATCCAAATTGAGTGTTCTTTGGCTCATTGGAAAGCTCTTTGTCTCTAGTATATGTGGTTAAAACAATTTTAGAAAATTCTAATCCATTAGAGAATAGTAAGCTCTGCAAGCATGACTAGTTTTCTGTGATGAAGTTTGTGAGAAGGTCAACTTGTTCCTAGGGGGTTCCACCTACTTCTTGCTATATTTTGGAGGTCAATAAGCTCCAACATTGGTATCAGATCAAGGAATTGAAGCTTGGAGAAGGTTATAATACCTTGATGAAGAATTTGAAGCTATAGGAGAAGAGGTTCATCATCGACACTACACAAAGGTAGAAGGAGATAGCAAGGAAGCATCTCAAGCAACATCCAAGCAAAGAAAGGTGCATAAACTTTATAACAAAGGTAAATCTCATACTTCTTCTTATCATATATATCCAAAAGGAGAGTTAAAGGAGGAAGTTTAGTGTTTACACAATGGGCGATCAACATGCACAAATAGAGAAGCTTGATAAGAACAACTATCAAGCATGGCGATTTAGAATCACAGCATACTTGCAAGGTAGAGGCTTGTATGGTTTGATTGATGGAACGGATATCAAACCTATATTACCAAAGGATCCAAATCAGCAACAATTGAGGGAGTTTAGACTTTGGAATGAAAGAGACAAAAGGGTTATATTTATTTTATCACAAAATATTCAAGATTCAATGGTAGGACACATACAAGATCTAGACACAAGTAGAGATGTTTGGCTTGCATTGGAAAGGTTGTATGCTACAGGTACAAGAGCAAGGCAGATTCAACTCAAGAATGAGTTGAATAACATAAAGAAAGATACAAGGACATCGGTCAATGATTACTTGTTGAAGGTTAAAGAGATTGCAGATCAACTAGGATCAATTCAAGCTCATGTGGAGGACGACGACTTGGTTGCACATACTCTCAACGAACTCAAGGATGATGAGAGATGGAAGCCATTCATTACTTCAGTTTATGTTAGAGGAGAATTACCAGACTTTGATCAGCTTGTTGCTCTTATGGTCACGGAGGAGATGAATCTAAATGGCTCTACTTCAAATCAAAAAGGATCTCAAGGACAAGCTCTTTATGTAGGATCATCAAGAGGTGGAAACAGAGGAAGAAGAGGTTCAAATAGAGGTCGAGGAAGAAGGAGCGATGATGAAGGGACTTCAAGTGGATTCTTCAACACAAGAGGAAGAGGAAGATCAAGCATGAGAGGTACGAGAGGCAACTACAACTACAATCAAAGACAAAGGAGTGAAGATAACAACAATTGCTATATATGTGGAAGGTATGGACACTATGCCAAAGATTGTTATCAAAATGAAAATAATCAAGGTGTTAATCGAAGAGGAGGCTATTCAAGAAGAGGTAAACAACAAGGAAATTATGCAGTTGAAGGTAAAAGTGATGATTATGATTCTCTTCTTATGATGAATGTAGAAACTAAGATGAATTGCAATAGTGATGTATGGTATGTAGATAGTGGTTGCTCTAATCATATGTCACATGATGCTTCATGGTTTTCTAATATGCATAATCCTTCATGTAAAGGTCATGTTCAAACAAGAGATGATACAACACATAAGATTATGCAGGTTGGAGATGTTGATATGCAGGATAAGAGCAAGACAAATTGCTTGAAGGATGTATTTTATGTGCCAACGATCACTAAGAATTTGATGCCAATTGGTCAAATGGTAGAAAAAGGTTTGCAAATAAGATTTAATCATGCAGGTTGCTTCATTGAGGATCGAAAGCAAAGGAGGTTAATTGCTAGAGGTCAAAAACAAGGTAGATTGTTTACATTCAAGGTAAACCCAAATCATACAAACTATTTCTCTTATGGTATGCATCAAATAGCAGAGCTTGATCTATGGCACAAAAGGATTGGACACATGAATGTACACAGGTTAAAGGAGCTATCAAAGAAGAGGATTGTTGAAGGATTACCTGATCTTACTAAGCAACATATGGTGCATCTATGTGAAGCATGTCAAATGGGTAAGCAGAGTAGACAACCTTTCAAGCATTCAAGCTATGTAAGCAATGGATTGCTAGAACTTATACACACGGACGTATGGGGTCCTACTAAAGAGGCATACTTGGCTGGTAATAAGTACTATGTATCATTCATTGATGATCATAGTAGAATGACATTTGTGTATTTCATTAAACGTAAGAGTGGTCTTTGATTGTTTCAAAAATTATAAATCATTTGTCGAGAAGCAAACAGGAAGATATGTTAAGAAGCTAAGATCCGATGGAGGGGGAGAGTATTTCTCTCAAGCTTTTACTGATTTTTTGTATGATGAAGGTATCAAAAAGAGAAGTTACATGCAGGTATACTCCACAACAAAATGGAGTTGCAGAAAGAAGAAACAGAATCATAGCAGAAGCATCTAGAAGCATGCTAAATGATATGTGTTTGCCTAATTCTTTTTGGGCTCAAGCTGTTAGCACAAGTGTGTACATTATGAATAGAGTACCTACTGTTGGAGTTCATCATTTGACACCATATGAGGTATGGCATGGAAGGAAATGAAGTGTAAGTCATTTGAAAGTATTTGGTTGTGTATGTTATGTACATGTACCTAGTGAAGTGAGATCAAAACTTGATGTGAAATCAAAAAAGTGTACTTTTATTGGTTATGCAGATACTCAAAGAGGATATAGATGTTATAATCCTCATACCAATAAGGTGGTTGTTTCAAGAGATGTAAATTTTGATGAATCACTTTCATGGTATGTAGATAAGAAAAGTTTGCAGGTCATAAATGAAGATGAAGAAGATACAGGTGAAGGAGATGAGTGCTTACCTCAGCCCACAAGAAGTTTAAGTGATGAGAAAAGCGGTTTGGATGAAGAAAGAGAGCTACCTTTCAATGGAAGATTAAGGCAAGATTCACCTCCTAGTGTTAAAAGTAAAGGTAAACTCAAACTTGTTGAAGTTAATGATGAAGGAGAGGAAATTAGTGATGTATGTGACTATGGAGAATCATCAAAGGTTCCTAATAAGAAAGGAAGAGCATCTACGTTGGAGGTAAGAAGAACTTTAATCTTTCATGAATACTCATTATGCTTTTATGACAAAAGTTGAGCAGGAAAATGAATCCACATGTTACGATGAGGCAAAAGGAGATGAAAAGTGGGAGAAAGCAATGAGCGAAGAAATGGAAGCACTACAGGATAACAAGACTTGGAATTTAGTTCCAAAGACACCAAAGCAAAAGGTAACTGGTTGCAAGTGGGTTTTTAAGATTAAAAGAAATAGTGATGGTAGCGTGTCAAGATATAAGGCTAGACTTGTAGCAAAAGGATATAATCAAACTCAATGATTGGACTATGAGGAGACATTTAGTCCAGTAGCAAACATGGCAACAGTGAGAACTTTATTGGCTTTAGCTGCAAGTAAAAGGTGGAATATATATCAACTCGAATCTATAAAGAATGCCTTTCTTAATGGTGAGTTAAATGAAGAAGTGTATATGTCACAACCAGATGGTTATGTGGATGCAAAATGTCCTAATCATGTATGCAGGTTAAAGAAGGCATTGTATGGTCTTAAGCAGGCACCAAGGGCATGGAATGCAAGGTTGGTAAAGTATCTTATGCTGCAAGGATACACAGCGAGTCATGCTGATCCTTCACTTTATGTAAAACATGTAGATGGCATGTGTGCCTATGTATGCATTTATGTGGATGACTTGTTGATTACAGGGAATGATGCAAAAGCAATTGATGAGATAAAAGGTAATTTGGGAAAGGAATTTAAAATTTCATATCTTGGTTTGCTTAGATACTTTCTTGGGATTGAAATTGTGTATGGCGATGAAGGTATGTGGTTGATACAGAGAAAGTATATATGTGATATGTTGAAAAGGTTTGGTATGCAGGAATGTAAATTTGTTTCTACTCCAATGGAATGTAATGTAAAGTTGAGTGCAAAGGAAGGTGATGAGTTGCATGATATGAATGTGTATAGATCCATGGTAGGATCTTTGATTTATGCAACAAAAACTAGACCTGATATATGTTATGCAGTGGGAGTATTGTCACAGTTTATGCATGAACCTAGAGTACCTCATATGCATGCAGCGAAAAGAGTGCTTAGGTATTTATAAGGTACCATGAACGAAGGATTATTTTATATTTATGATGCTGATCTAACTCTTAAAGTCTTTAGTGATGCAGATTGGGTTGGAAGCAAAGATGATAGAAGATCCACAAGTGGATATGTGGTAATAGCAGGAAACAAGACATTAACATGGAGTTCAAAGAAACAGCCTACAGTTGTTTTATCTTCTACAAAGGCTGAGTATAGAGGTTTAGCATTGGCTACTACTGAAGTTATGTGGTTTAAAAAGTTGTTTCATGACTTGAATATGTAGGTTGATGTACCACTGATATATGGGGATAACTTGAGTAGCATTCATATGACCTCAAATCCTATTTTTCATGCTAGAACAAAGCATATAGAGGTTTAATATCATTATGTTCAAGAGAAGGCCATAAACAATGAAGTACAAGTTTCTTTTGTGGGAACAAAGGATCAAGTTGCAGATATCTTCACCAAATCCTTGGATGGACCAAAGCTTCAAAAATTCAACTATATTCTTGGCATGAAGGAAATACCCTTTGAAACTTGAGGGGGAGAATGTTGCGAACATTTGTTTTATGTAGGATACAAGTTTCAAATTATGTAAATACCTTTGGGAAGTCTTCAAATACTTCAAGAAGGCTCATATTATTCATAAAAGATAGCAAAAATACCACGTGAGTTCTAGAACATGGTGAGTCAAATTAGTGAGTCACAAGGGAGCTGCAGTGGTGTCCTAATGGAAGGTCGATGTGGTTAGTTCTCAAAGTCCATCAATACTTTGCTTATTTGAGCACTTGAGTCATGTAATACCTCCACACAAGTGTCTATCACAAATTTAGATGTATTAGGAAGGTTTTAGATTAGTTTCCCATGCTATAAAAAGAGGAGAAAAGTCGTGATCTTGTGGGAAGTCCAAGAGAGGCATATGTGTATCTCTATGCTGCTGTAGTTTTGTATGCAGAGATTGCAGAGCTTGTATCTCTCTCATTATATATCAAACTTACATGTTTGGTAGCTCATTTGAAAGCTCTTATTGTCTACTTTCTTCCTATAAATTTTCATAATCATTGGATTTGTGAGCTGAGAGGAGTACTCTCTACAAGTAGTGTGTGTTCTCTGGTTTCACTTCTGCTGAAGGTCTCCATTAAACCTCAGACTTGCAGAGGTCATATCTCCTTGTGTATTTATCCAAATTGAGTGTTCTTTGGCTCATTGGAAAGCTCTTGGTCTCTAGTATATGTGGTTAAAACAATTTTAGAAAATTCTAATCCATTAGAGAATAGTAAGCTCTGCAAGCATGACTAGTTTTCTGTGATGAAGTTTGTGAGAAGGTCAACTTGTTCCTAGGGGGTTCCACCTACTTCTTGCTATATTTTGGAGGTCAATAAACTCCAACATAGGATCTAGTAGTCAACCATGGATGAATGAAGATAACCTATGGATGTGTAAGCCAGCTAAAAGGGAAGAAGAAAGGAGACAAAGATGGAGGCCAGGACAAGGAACATCTAGACTTGTAGAAGATCCCACTTACATGCCTCAAATATTCTTAGATGAAGAATTCGAACCCCATGGTTCGATGGAGATTTTAGCCACTCTAGATGTATGCATAAATGAAGAAGTAATAACTATGAATGAGTGCATAAATGAGGAAGGATATGATGTAAATCTATACATATCCATTCCCCAAGAAGCGGATGAAGGAGAATTAATTGAAAAAGAATGGAATGAAGATTACGAGAGCATAGAAATGGAACTAGAACCTATTGAGGAAAAAAGGAAAAGGAAGGAAGAGATTGAACCTAGTCTAGATGTGACTCAAGATGCGCTACAACTAGTAATAGATGAACCAAACATAGAAAAAGAGAAAGAAGATAGCACACCTCAAGAACAATTCGAGGTACCTGAGCATTTCAAGAAATATGATGTAGAGGAGAGAAAGATTGCTATTCAGATGCCAAAATGAGAGGTGCAATCAGGGATAGCATACGACAATAAAGAGAAGACCAAGAAGATTGTAGTAGCTATTGAAGAAGGAGAAGAGAGATGCACTTTCATAGGACAAGATGTCTCATCGGAGTAAGAACAGGAATCAATACAACTTATAAGAGAGTATCGAGAGGTCTTATCATGGACTTATAAGGACTTAAAAGGTGTAGATACTTCTATTTGTGCTCAAAGAATCCCTATGACAACAGAAGCCAAGCCCTCCAAACAAAGACCATATACCTATAATGATGTTTATTCGGCAAAAATTAAGGAGGAGATAGATTAATTATTGGGCTTCATTTATGAAATTGAACACATGGAATGGGTGTCACCTTTAGTGGGATTACCAAAAAAGAATGGCAAATTAAGGGTATGCATTAACCTTGAAAAGGTAAACGCGGCCACCATACGGGATAGTTACCCATTACCCATCACAGATCATCTATTGGAAAGGGTTGCAGGTAAGGAAGTCTATAGCTTTCTTGACAGCTTTTCATGATATAATCAGGTAGCCATTGCTCCTGAAGACCAACATAAGACAGCCTTTGCAACCGAATGGGGATTCTATGCATTTAGGGTTATGCCTTTTGGTCTAACTAATGCCCCAACCACTTTCCAACAATTGAGGTGTTCAAGGAGTTCTTGAGAAAAAGTATGGAGCTATACCTGGATGATTTATGTACCTATAAAGCTATAAGATAGAACACATCCCAGAACTAAGAAAAATATTTGCCAAATGTCGTCAATATAGAGTATGCCTTAATCCAGAAAAATGTGTCTTTATGGTTCGACAAGGAAAGATCTTAGGGCACATTGTCTCTAAGAATGGAATTTCCACTGATGAAGACAAAATCAAAGTAATTCTGGATTCGCCAAGACCAAAAACCACTAAAGAAGTACAAGCATTTATGGACATTGCGGATACTATCGTAGATTCATTCACATGTATGCCATAATTGCGAGGCCTCTTTATGGATTGCTGACTCAGTTTACTTGGACAGAAGACCATGAACAATCGTTCAATGAATTAAAGAGTCGCTTGAGCTCAGCTCCAATTTTAAAAGTACCAGATTGAACTAAACCATTTCATATTCATGTGGATGCCTCCAAGTTTGCCATTGGTTGCATCTTAGCACAGACAACAGATACCGGAAAGTTAGACCACCCTACAGCCTATGCTAGTAGACAATTAAACCAAGTAGAGCGTAATTATACCACTACGGAATGAGAAGGCTTAAGAATGGTATACGCAGTGAAGAAATTTAGACACTACTTATTGGCAAACAAATTCAAATTTTTATTGATCATCAGGCTCTATTGTACTAACTAGGATGATGGTTTTTATTGTTAATGGAATTTGATTTTGAAGTAGTAGTCAAAAAAGGAAACACACACATCCGCGTTGATCACCTATCTAGGATGACACATGGAGAACCTCCCACAGGAGTGCCATATGATTTACCGGATACTTATCTTTTCAACCTAGAAGTATGTCCACGATGGGCTGAAAATTTGATTCCCATACTCACACATGGACCTCAACATAAGATCAATTTAGACAAGAGCTAGGAGTTATGGAAAACTAAAAATCTCCATATCATAGTTGGAAGCTTATACCACCAAGAGTCAAGTGGATTACTTATGAGATGTGTAGAGGAAGACGAGCAAGAAATGTGGCTTCAAAAAGCACACATGAATCAATGGAAAACCCATCGAAGTATTAATGGAACCTGGCAAGAGCTTAAGAGATAAGGCATATATTGGCCAACCATGCAGACGGATACACATAATTATGTCTCTACATGCCCCATTTATCAAGAAAGAGCACTTGAAGAGAACTCAACTCTATGTTACTCTATAGTAGCACCTAGATGGAGTATGCCCCTAGTGAAATTCTTGAAAACACAAGAGTACCCAAAAGGAGCTAGTTTGGCAAGAAAATGTGCCCTTGAGGAACAAAGCAAAGACTATGTACTCGTAGGTAAACACCTTTTCAAGAGAGGAAGGGATAACCAATTAAGAATGTGCATCCATGAAGACGAGTATATTGCAATCTTGGAAATGACGCATACAAGAGCTGCAGGAGGACACTTTTCTGTAGATAAAACTGCAAAAACGATTCCCTTTGCTTGGTTGTGGCGGCAAACTCTATATCAAGATGCAGCCATATATGTCCAAAGATGTGATACTTGTCAATGAACAAAGTATCCTATCAGAAGAGATGAAATGCCATTAAGAACTATGATAAGTGCCAGAGCATTTACCAAATGGGGAATAGATTTTGTAGGACCTATTAGCCTACCAGCAAAAGGTTCCCATGCAGAATACATAATTGTAGCAACGAACTACTTGAACAAATGGGTAGAAGCCAAGGCAACTAAGAAGAACGATGCAAGGACCAGGGCTAAGTTTCTCTTTGAGAACATATTCACTAGATTTGGATTGCCAATAGAGGCACACACTTTGTCAATGAAGTGATAGAAGCCTTAATGAATGAATTCCTAGTGATTCACAAGAAATCAGCTCCCTATCACCCACAAGCCAATGGACAGGCTAAAAGTTCAAACAAGATCTTGTGTACAGTTCTCACAAAGATTGTTAACAATGGAAGATCTGATTGGGACAAGCAATTACATCACGCTTTATGGGCATTCCGAGTAGCATACAAAACAGCTATAGGAACTACTCCTTTTAATCTAGTGTATGGCCAGAATGCAATTTTGCCAATTGATTTCCTAGTTCCTACTCTTAGAGTAGCATCAACCTATGAATGGACTGGACATGACTTATCTAGTCAATTGGACCAAATTGAGAAGCTACATGAAACAGATTACAAGTGGTGGCAAGCATTTATGCTGCAAAGAGGCGACAAAAGGCATACTTTGATGCTCATATTAAGGATAAAAATTTGAAGGAAGGAGATTTAGTCCTGGTATATACTTTAAAGCAACATGCAAAGAAGCTGCAAAAAAGAGGATATGGCCCCTTGGTGATCAATCGCATATCAACTAGTGGAGCCATCAATTTAGCAACCCTAGATGGAGAAGTACTACCAAACTATATAAGTGGTTGTCGAGTGAAGAAGTATTTAGAGACATTAACAGAGGAGATGCTGTCAAGACTTCTAGCATCAAGAATAGACGAGAAGAAGATGAAAAAATATGCAAGGAAGCATGATAGGAAGCCCTAGAACGAATAAGGAAACGGAAGGAATGGATGAGAGAGAGGGATGAAAGATATCGGCTAGGAGAGGAGCCCATCCCAATGACTAATTTTAGAGTCTCAGAAAACCTAGGACATCAAGTGAGGCAACCATATTTGAACCTAGGAGTGGGAACAGAGGAGTACCACTTGGTGGATGCCCTCATTGACACAGGAGCAGCTATCAGCTCCATCAGATCCTCTTTGACTCATCAGCTCAAAGCCCAATTACATCCAACCAAAGCACACTTGATTGGAATAGGAGGTAAGGTTACTGAATGCATAGGCAAGATTACCTTATCATTGCACCTAGGAAATAACATGATGCAACAAAAAATATTAGTGTGCCATGATCAAGATTTATTAGGAGAACTTGTGTTAGGCCAAGATTGGATATATGAATATGAGGTTACTATCCAACTAGCCTTGGGCTACATATCAGCCAAGATAGGGCATCGCGAATTATTCAGTTTGTTAGAAGAACAACCTATCAAAGCCACTTGTCTAGCTCGGAGAGATCAATTAATCATGCATGACGATGATTGTACATCTACCTCTACTGTGGAACCCCCACCTCCAAGCACTTCACCTGTGTTTACACCAATTCTTAATCTCACAGCCCCTCATCATCCGTTGGACCTTTCTACTAACATCGTTTCCATGGAGAGCCCTAATGAGGAATTGAGCACAAGAGCTACTAGTCAGAGTAATCAACCCAAACTTGTCCACATTAGAATATATCCCATTCAACAAACCATACAAGCATGGATTTGGAAAGATCAAGTAGCAGCATATCACCAAAAACAAAGCCATTACATACAAGGGAACCAACAACAGGTCAAGACTTCATGCCAAGCTGGATCCTGAGGTCTACAGAAGATTGTCCAATTATGGATCCCAAAGAAATTGATTACTGCTCAACCCTTTAGAATGCAAATATGGATTCCCAAATCAACTGTGCCAACGAAGAAAACTAAATTGAAAACGCCAGTATGAAAGAATGATCCATCCAAAATAAAGTCAAAGGAGCAAGAAAGATGTGACGACTCAAAATTGCAGAAACAGAAGTACTCAACGAAAGCAACTCAAAGATATGAATGGCTAGCAAAGAAGAATCACAAAATGATAGCTACACAAAGCACAACAGGAGACAAAGATGCAGTCAAGAACAACAAAATAAAGTTGACTTGGATACCCAAATCGCGATCGTCATCTACAA
Source organism: Ceratopteris richardii (assembly GCA_020310875.1). Lineage (NCBI taxonomy): Eukaryota > Viridiplantae > Streptophyta > Polypodiopsida > Polypodiales > Pteridaceae > Ceratopteris > Ceratopteris richardii. The sequence goes on from CM035412.1 coordinate 196,268,710, forward strand.
AACCACCAGTAACTTCTTCTTACACACATCTTGAGTTCCATACACCTCAAACGTGCATAATAGGGCCACATTACGAGGCCATGCATTTTCCACATAATTCTTCATCTACTTATTAGTGATGCACATTCCCCTTCAAGGGAATAGGAGAGCACTAGTACAATAACCTTAAGGAAAAAAATTAAGCTTCAGCTACTCACTAACATTTTTGTTTTCTTTCAATAAAAGAAAAGAGAAAAAAATATATATATATGGAAAAAAAATCCTAGGTACTACCTTTCTCACACCCACGGGGGAAGGACAACACAAGTCACTCGGAGAACTATTCGATTCATGGAGATTAGTTGGAAATATCTCATGCAACCACTTTTACACTGATTGTGGTGTGCTTTAAGTGCAGATGGCATCACCTAATTCAGAAGCTACACAAGAGGAAGAGTTCCTACTTCTTCCTTTGGAATCAATTACGAAGGCAAGAGGTCATTGGTTCTGCGAAGACCAAACGGTGTTAGACCTCATCTTTTTTGCCACAATTAAAATTATGGACAGAGACCATCAGTTTCTATTGGTATCGCAGGATTTTCAAACTCTACAACATGGATTACCAAGCATTAAAAAAGTATGGACAAGGGTAGGAATTGACGTGTTTTTATGACTTCCAATTTATTTACCAGATTTTCAATGATGTACTCAGGTAATGAACACTCTACAAGCAGCAGTGGATATGCCCTCAGTACCAGAAGCTACAGTTCTGAATAAAACTGGAGAATGAAAATTTGTTCGATTTACTCATGAGCTCATCAACAAAGCTTTTGGATGGAATCAAGACAAAATGACAAATCTCAAACATGAATGTCACGATGCTAAAAAGAAGACTTTTATGGAAATCAACAAGACACATATTGAAGAATCAGTCTGTGTGGTGCATCAACATTTCTGTTTCCTAAGCATGAACAAATATACAATGCCTCAAAAGATTGTAGTTTGATTGCTATCTCATGCTATGAGGCAAATCGGGAACCAAGTTGACTTTACGCCATACGTACAGGAACATTTATTCAAAGCAAAGAAGAAATGGGACCATAAGAAATTTTTGAATGGAAGCTCTACCTTGACGTTATTGATCTATGAAGCACTAGAAATGAAGGAATGCCTACGATTAATGCCGACCTCTATTGAAATGGCAAGATATGTGAAGTCTTCAACAATTTCCAAAGAAGAAGAAAGCATCCATATCTAGAGAGGAAGTGGGAACAAGTTCGAAAACTACGATGCGTGGAGCCAAACGGGTTAGAGAAGAAGAAGCACAAGAAACCCCACAATCGAAGCGAACACATCTATTACCAAGGGTCTCGTTAACTCAACCTCCTATAACACAAAGGGATCTATCAGCGGCTTTAGAAAAAATACATACTTACATGTGAGGTCAAATAAATCTTACCGTTCAAGGACATCAATAGAGACAATCCAGACATTTGCAGAAAAAGGGTTAAAAAGAACACAACCCATCACAAGCCGCCCGATACAAGGAATTGGGGCTTGATGACTCAAGGTCTAATGAGGAATCTATTCATGAACATGACACATTGGACACAGATATAAGGACAGAGATGAATGATGAAGAATGGATGGAGATTCATCAAATCCAAACCACCCCCGACAATCAAAACCCACAAGTACAAAATCAGGTTGCACCATCTGAAGAAAGGCACATCATCCAGTTGAATACAAAATCCAAGATCAGTGTAAAAGAAGCATCTACACTAGAAACAAATGTGGTACCACCCATCAAGGACGAGTTGCAAAGGAACCTCGAAAAAGAGGTGCTATCACAACAAACTCAGGCAAAAACTGTGATTGAAATTCTCGATGATACGTCACAAGGGAAGGGAGTAATTCAAGAGGTTGAGCCAACGATACAGCTACTTATTCGGCATCCACACCAAACAACACTACATGTGGCACAAGGAAAAGATGTTACCACAGGTGAAGAACCTATTATACCTAAAACATGGTTAAACGTGGATATAGCTCAATTAAAGCTAGTAGTGATGCAAATGATACAAACGGCGATGGATACGCAATAGCAAATGCTCAAAACGGATGCAGACTATGACAAGGCTATGAGCGAGAGAAGCTTATTCCAGGTGATGAGTGAAAACTTGTCTGCGCAATTAATTCAAGTTCAACAGGCACTCTCAGCCAAGGAATCAAAAGTTAAAGAAGCCATGGAAAAATGCACCACACTAACACAGGAGAACCAAAAGATCCAAGATCAACTCATAGAGCTACAAAGAAAATATGAAGCTAGTGAAGCGGAGAAGGCAAGAATGAATGCTAGAAGTAAGCTACTTGAAACTCAGATCAAGGTATACATGGAAGAAACAGACAATTTATGAAATAGAAATAAAAAACTTATGAATGCCATACTGTGCAACCAACCTATAGAAGCACAAGAAACAACCGCAAGTGACACAAAAGCATTAGAAGACCAAATTGCAAAGTATGAAGCTCAATTGAAACAAAAGCAAACAATCAGAGATGAATGGGAAAGGAAGTATATGCATGACACTAATGAACTCAAACAGCGATGGAAATCAGCTGAAGACAAATTTCTTGTGGTATATAATGAAGATGCGGACCAGATAGCCATCATCGAAAATGAACTTTTGACGGCCAAATAAGCACTAACAAAGGCCCACAATGAAATCAAAGAAAAGGAAGAACTCATTGCATAATTAGAAGCTCAAATAAAACAACAGGCAACAATCGAGACACCAGTAGAGCCACAACAAGGGAATCCTACCGACGAGGTAGAGGTATGTCCTCTATCTCCCCCGATCTATCATTCACCAGTAAGAGAGCAAACGGCGGAACCTAGTGATGATCATCCAATGTCGTATACTGCAGAAATAGGTAAGAAGCAATGGGCACTATTGGTGTCCTAGTTGATAGAAAAATTTGAAAACGAAGTAGTCAAAGTAATGAAAGAAGCAAAAATCAAAGGCAAAGACTTGAAACAAATCATCAAGTTGTTCAACATACCTTATGGGTTGTTGAAAGAGAAGACATGTTGTTATATAAGGTAGATTACACAAAAAGATCCAGACGACCAACTCAACTTCAAGACAAATACATTCACTTACACTCAAGAAGAATTTGAAGCGGCACAACCATTATGGAGAAGAAAGTTTTTGGAAAAGAATCCAACATTACGAGTGCATTGGCAAGCTGCACCATATTTATTTCAGGTGAATCCTTTTTTTTGCCCGACGCCACGTCGACATGATGTACATGAATTTTTGGATTTATAAAGCATTGGTAAGCTCAATAAGCAATTTTGCTTCCAAGTCCACTGCCCAACTACTTACCGACTGAAGAATACATGGTGAGATCCATCGAGTTTTGGCTAAACCATTATGCGGCAATACCTAATCTCACAATAAAGATGACCAATAAAATCCTTAGTATGATACTCACAATACTCAAAGTTTTTAAGCATGCAGAATATACATTTTTGAATTTCATCGGCATTAACCAAGGCACAAATATCCTCATCTTTTATCTATTGGCTATGCCTAGTCTCCCTACAATTATGGAATATTATTCCCGACTTATGTTTTTGCCGAGTCCATACATGCAAACTTTGGAGGAAGCGTTTTTTATAGGATTTTTTGAGATTGACTCAGAAATTTTCTTGAAGATGTCAACTAATCTGAATGCCAAACTTGTGGCTCCAAGGTGTTATCCAAATAGGTTACCTTTCCAGGGATCTCTAGGTCCTAAAGCGAAAGAGAAAAGAAAAAACAAAAAAAAAGGAATTGAAAAAAAAATGTAAAATTGAAAAGATAATAAAAAACGGTAAAGGGGGTAGACGCTCTTGTTACTCTCTTTCTCTCTCTCTCTCTCACACAAAGGTTAATTTAGGTGTTAAGTCCTTTTCCATTCTCTCTCTTTCTTCATATTTGTTTCCCTCTTTCTTTTTGTTTCCTTCTTTCTTTCTCACATTCTCTTGTTGATAGGTAGTGATGTGTCTGAACATTCTAAGACTGTCGGGGCATTTTTTTCCTCTTTAGGAGGTTTTTTCCCCCTGGCTTGTATATATGCCTATTGCCCTAACGGGCTACTTATCTTTGTACATTTTAGTGGTAATACGTTCAATATTGTGTGTTGTGCTCCAAGCTTCTTCTTATTTCCTTGTGTTGTTTGTGAGCTTTCGCATACGTCCAACTCCGAAAATTGGTATCAGAGCAGGTTGCGGCTTCATCTAGGGCATCGTCGACACTCCTCCGGTCACAGTCTAAGAGTCACATGAATTTGGTACACATACTCACGCTGTTTAGGAATCAAAACAGGTTCGTTGTGTGGTGCCAAAATTGCGATAAGAGCTCATTTTGGCCTCTGAATGTACTATCAAAGTGCTGGTGCAGGCTATTCATCTTTTTGTGCCAAAGTTATATACCAGTTTTGGTTCGCTACTATAAGCATCTCGAAGTCTGCTACAAGTTTAGCAAAACTTGTCAGGGTACTTTTGTTCAACTTTTTCAGATACAATCATTTTTTTGGATGAGGGTATTTAAGTCAATTGCCATAGCTAAAAGCAATGATGTATTTCCATATGTTGGTTGGTGAGGATAAGTTGGATGGTACCAATTACCCATTGTGGGCTTATATGATGCAACATGTATTTGTTGCAAATGTAAGACAATAGTTACACAATATAACACAGGAGCAGTAGCAGAGAAGATAACAGATATAGGAGAATGTCAACAATTTTCTACTAGCAGCAAGTACAAAGATGATGGCATTGTCCACCCGTGCGCTCTCAAGGTAGAGCTTAAATGGTGATCTAGACAACTTTAGATAGGGAGATACAAGGTAGAGGTATGCTGGCTCAATTCGATGTCTCAGGTAGTGCAGAAGTCATGTATATATAGGATCATGGTGGCCTTCCATGGATGGCTATACATGGGTGGTAGAGCGTGGGCGGCCACCGCCCGCGTAATTGCCATACACAGCTTAGGCCGGTTGAACTGACCTAACAAATATAAATGATTTCTAACTCCGACAAGGAATATTCCATGGAATATTCCCTTTCCCCGGACCCCACAATTGGGGACCCTGGTAACTCCCTTTCCTTACAATACCTTGCACGGTCCAATATGACCTTCATCCAACATGCAAGTTGGGATTCCCATCAATTGGGTAATGCACGCTTGGCTTCTCCTCATAATGGTGGCCTTACGAAATGTGCATACAATCATGAGGTGTAGACATTGATCATATACTAACACCCCCCCTCAATGTTTACTGATGATAAATCAAGTAGGTCTCGGTCCTATGCCCATTTGTTGAAGATGCCTGTTGAGCTGCTCTCTTCCAAGTGCTTTAGTGAATATGTCAGCAGAATTTGCCTCTGTTGGGCAATATTCTAGCTCCAAAATTTCATCTTCAATTAGCTCACGAATGTAATGGTATTGTACTTCTATGTGCTTGGTGCGAGCATGAAATACTGGATTCTTTGCAATAGCCATACAACTTTGATTATCACACTTGAGTACAGTTGCCATATTTGATGGAAAGCCTAGATCTGCAAGAATTCTCCTTAACCAGACTGCCTCACAAGAAGCAAAACAAGCTGCTTTGTACTCTGCTTCAGTGGAGGAGAGTGCGAGAGTTGGTTGCTTCCTACTTACCCAAGAAAATATTCCTGAACCAAGTGAGAAACAATATCCAGAAACCAATTTTCTAGAATCACAATCTTCAGCCCAATCTGAATCACAATATTCTTGAAGTGCATCACTTGTGGTATAAAAAATACCAAAATCCAAGGTTCCTCCAATGTACCTTAGAATTCGCATTCCAGCATTCCAGTGACTCTCCTTAGGTTTGTTGGAAAACCTGCTTAACATTCCAACAGCATAGCAAATGTCTGGTCTAATGTTGCACAGAAAAATAGTCTTCCAACGAGCTTCCTATACTTCTTAGCATCTACATCATGCATGTTATCATCCATAGATAGCTTATGATTTACCTCCATAGGTGTGCTAGTTGGTTTGCAGTCCATCATTCCAAATGCCTTGAGAATTTCTTTGGCATATTTTTTTTGTGAGATGAAAATGCCATCCTTCCTTTGCCATACTTCAATTCCCAGACAAAAAGGGAGTAGACCTAAGTCTGTCATTTCAAACTCAGTTCCCAAGCTGATTCGAGTTTGATTGATGAGTTCCTGATGATCTCCTATAATGATCGAATCATCTACATATACAATGACAACAACTAGCTTGCTATCCCTTTTCGTTACATACAAGTTAGCATCAGAAGTACTTCTTTCAAAACCCATATTTTTGAAAAAATTATCTATCCGTTGGTACCAAGTCTGTGGAGCTTGCTTAAGTCCATACAAAGCTTTCTTCAACCTGCAAAATTTATTTTCTGAATTGGTCACCTCAAAACCTGGTGGTTGAGATACATATACCTCCTCCTTGAGGTGACAATTCGAAAATGCAGATTTGACATCCATCTGGAAAATAGGCCAGGCCTTTTGGGCAGCTACTGCAAGTACCATCCGAATGGTTGTCATGCGTGCTGTTGGTGCAAAAGTTTCTTGAACATCAAATCCTTCGATTTGTGAAAAACCCTGTGCAACTAATCTTGCCTTATACTTTTCTAATGTTCCATTTGCTTTATACTTAGCTTTCCAAATCCATTTAGTACCTATTACCTTCTTCTTTGGCAGAAAGTCGACTAGATCCCATGTATCATTTTTGAGCATACTATCATACTCAGACTGCATTGCCGCTCTCCAACCTGGATCATCAAGGGCTTCTTCAATGGTGGTAGGTTCCTTTATCGAGCCCATGATATCTGCCATTAGAGCCATGGTAACAATGTGTTCTGAGGCTCTTCTTTGCTCCTCTATTCTCTTTGATCTTCGTAATCCATTCGAGGATGATTTTGGTACATCTACATGTGGATTGTGATCATCAAAGAGTTGTTGAGCCCACTTCGGTAGTGGCTTACGCTGTGCAGCTACAACTGGTTGGCTTTTTATTGAGGAAATTTCTCCATCCGATGTTTCCCCCTCCTCAACTTTAACCTGTCTTTTAATAGGCACAAGGTGAGATATTTCTCCGTTTGATGAGATAGTAGATTTGCCTTTATCTTCTACTAAGTGTGGTCGTTCATCAAACACCACATCTCGACTGACAAAAATCTTCCTTGCCTCAGGATCCCATAACATGTATGCTTTAGACTCTTCACTATACCCTAGAAAGACACACTTTTTGCTTTTTGAATACAACTTTGATCTTGTTGAATCAGGAATATGTGCATAACAAAAACAACCAAAAATTTTGAAATGCAAAACTGAAGGCTTTTTACCAGAATATGATTCTTGAGGAGTCATCCCCTTCAGTGCTTTTGTGAAGCTTCAATTGAGGATGTAGACTGCTGTATTGACTGCTTCTGCCCAGAATGAATCACGCATGTCTTGAGCCTTTAACATACAACGAGCCATTTCAATTACTGTCCTGTTCCTACGCTCAACAACGCCATTTTGTTGAGGTGTATGAGCTATGGTAAGTTGCCTTTTCACACCATGCTCCTTACAGTAATTATTGAATTCTGTTGACAAGAATTCACCTCCTCTATTTGTTCTGAATTTCTTTTGTTTCCTTCCTGATTCATTTTCCACATACTTATGCCACGTTTTAAATTTTTCAAAAGCATCAGCATTCTCTCGAATGAAATAAACCCACATCTTTCTACTATAATCGTCGAGTAACAACAAAAAGTAGAAAGATCCTCCTAAAGCAGGTGTAGACATTTTACCGCAGAGATCAACATGTACCAACTCTAGAGGAGCTTGAGATCGATTGCTGGTCTCTCTTTGAAATGCCTTTCATTGTTGCTTTCCCATCATACAAGCTTCACAAGCTTCCTGCAACTCTGAAAATGCAGGCAAATGAGCAACCATCCCTGTTCCTTGCATCTCCTTCAAAACTGCAAATTTGAGATGCCCAAATCGTTGGTGCCATAACCTGTTTACATCTTTATCTTCTGTAGCAGTTAAAGCACTTAACTCATACAAGTTATCCCTTCGTATGCCTTTACCTACAACATTACCTGATGAATCCATGATTTCTGCACCACTCTTATTGAAGTGAGCTTCGAGTCCACGATTTGTTATTGCAAAAACTGACAACAAATTTCTTTTAAGTGTAGGTACATAGAGAACATCAGATAACTTTTTCTCAACACCTGGAGAAGTGATAAAAGAGATGGTTCCAGTTCCTTTGGTTGGACACTTGGAGTCATTTCCCACCACTACATTGATGGATTCCCATAGAGACACTAGGGAACTATACCAATCCTTTTTACTGATCATATGGCGAGAAGCTCCACTATCTAAAATCCATGGTTCATCAAGACGAGCTTGAGCAGATGAGCATACCTCTTCAATAGCTACCCAAAGTTCCAGCTCTGTGTTGTTTGCAGACTCTTTGTTCTTCCACGATGATTTTACAGTCCCATTCCGTTCATCAGCTTGCTTCTTTCTGCAATCCTTGATGGCATGGCCTTTCTTTTCACAATAGAAGCAACTTCCTGTGAAATTTTTCTTCTTTGGCTTTTTCTTTGATCCATCAGAAGAGTCTTTACCTTTTGCATTTGCTGAGAATGCAACATCACTTGTACTTTGCCGATTCTTCAGCCGCATCTCTTCGCACAAAACTCTTCAAATGTAAGGGGATTTGGTCTTACCTGAGTGTTAAGGGATGTTACTAATCCATCATACTTTGCTGGAAGAACACGTACACATCTTCGAGCCATCTCTTCTGGTGTTATGACAACACCAACTGCAGCCAATTGATCTTGAAGATGTTTTATCCGTTTGATAAAATCTTCAGCCTTTTCAGAATCAGAATGCTTTTCATTTGCCAACTGATTTTCTAAATTCTGTATGCGAGTGTGATTCTTGGTCTCATATTGATAAGCCAATATGCCCCAAGCCTCATGTGCTTTAGTAGTATGTTGAACTAAAGTAAACACAGAATCACTTACACTAGTGACAATTGCACATAATGCATCAGCATTCCGCCTCTTCCAAGCTCGTAGAAGATCTGGATTTGGCTGAATCATCAATCTTGAATTTGCTGGATCTTCAACTGGTATAGGCTCTGAATCCAATCCCATCGGTCCCATGACAGTGTCAAGTAATTCATAGGGGTCCAAAATTGCAAAAATTTTGCACTTCCAGAGTGTATAGTTGGTTCCATCCAGCTTCCCATCAGTGAATGCAGGTGGGCAAATTCGAATAGGTGCAGCATTAACATTAGCTGAATCACCAAGACCAGTGTTCGACGATGAAGCCATCATGTAATCACTCGAATAATCTACTGATATTCTAGTCTGCTAGTAGGCTAAAATAGTGATACTTCTCAAGCTATTCAAACCTTATGGCTCTGATATCATGTAAGACAATAGTTACGCAATATAACACAGGAGCAGTAGCAGAGAAGATAACAGATATAGGAGAATCTCAACAATTTTCTACTAGCAGCATGTACAAAGATGATGGCGTTGTCCACCCGTGTGCTCTCAAGGTAGAGCTTAAATGGTGATCTAGACAACCCTAGATAGGGAGATACAAGGTAGAGGTATACTGGCTCAATTCGATGCCTCAGGTAGTGCAGAAGTCATGTATATATAGGATCATGGGTGGCCTTCCATGGATGGCTATACATGGGCGGTAGAGCGTGGGCAACCACCGCCCGCGTAATTGCCATACACGGCTTAGGTCGGTTGAACCGACCTAACAAATATAAATGATTTCTGACTCCGACAAGGAATATTCCATGGAATATTCCCTTTATCGTTGTGCCAGAGGCGCTGCCCTCGGACCCCCACCAGGGGGCCCGCTGGCTCCCTGGGACCCCCAGCCAGGGGGCCCGCTAGCCCCCTTGGACCCCCTAGCCGAGGCTGCTCACCGCTGCCCCGGACCCCACAATTGGGGACCTTGGTAACTCCCTTTCCTTACAATACCTTACATGGTCCAATATGACCTTCATCCAACAGGTTGGGATTCCCATCAATTGGGTAATGCACACTTGGCTTTTCCTCATAATAGGGGCCTTACAAAATGTGCATACAATCATGAGGGGTAGACATTGATCATATACTAACAGCAAAAGGACTGTGGAACATTGTGCAGGGTGTTGAAAAATGTCTTATTACACCTACAAACATAGGTACTGCAAATACAGGATGCTAATTTTGCACAATCGAAGAAGGAAGACAAAGATGAGAAGAAATAAAAAAAGCATTGGCTGCTAAAAAGGCAAAGAAGAAAGAGTTTGGAATGGTTGTTGCAAAGGCCTCTACACCAAAAATAGAGTTTGCTAATCTTGTGCAGGATGAAGAATAGGCATTTACTACTGTTTGCAGTTTTGACCCATCTTCTCACGAGCAGGGCATGTATGCAATAGACTCAAATGTTTGGTACTTTGATAGTGGGGCAACCAAACATATTACCTCGTAGTGCAATTTCTTCTCTTCATTCGAGCCTGCCCCTACAGGGAATACTATCACATGCGCCAACAACTCCTCTTATCCTCTCATGGGAGTTGGTAAGATCATTCTGACTAATGCTGATGTTAGTTCTTTCACTTTGTGAGATGTTTTATTTGTGCCAGGGATCAAGAAGAATCTCTTATCAGTTTCATCTTTAGCCAAGATTGACTTGCTTGTGAAATTTGTTGATGACAGGTGTACAGTTCATGATCTGTCGAATGGCAGCATGATTATTGCTTCTTGCATTTTATGTCGTGGGCTGGGTCATGTGAATTTTGCTAGTTTGCTACGCCTATAGAAATCTGAAATGATGTCCTCTTTGCCCAAACTTGAGACACCTGGTAAACATGTATGTGAAGGCTGTATTTTGGGCAAAATGGAGCATTCCTCATTCCCAAAAGATGGTTCTGTTTGAGCTACACAAAAATTGTAGCTTGTTCATAGTGATGTGTGTGGTCCTATGTAGACACCCTCTTTTACAAACTATCTTTATTTCATGACTTTCATTGATGATTTTTCCAGGCATGCATGGGTATATCCATTGAAAGCAAAGTTTGAAGCGTTCATGTGCTTCAAACAGTTTTGGGGTTTGGTTGAAAATCTGTCAGCATGTAAAATGGGCACCCTTCGTTTTGATCAAGGGGGGAATATATGTCTTCTGACTTTAATGCATTTCTGGCTGAACGAAAGAACATGTCACTCATTGAGATGGTGAGGTGTATGGTCAAGAGTCAAGCTTTACCACATAGTTTTTGGCTTGAGGTTGTTATGTATGCAGCATATGTACTTAACAGGTGTCTCACTAAAGCACTGTGCTCTATCACTCCATATGAGGCTTGGCATGGTCGCAAGCCATCTGTTGCTCATCTGCATGTTTTTGGTTGTCTGGAATATGCATTAGTGGCTGAACATCATCGCAAGAAATTGGATGATAAAGCACTAAAATGTATTTTTGTTGGGTACAATTCTCAAAGCAAAGGCTATCATTTGTATCATCCACAGAATAAATGCATTTTGGTTAGCCATGATGTTTTTGTGGAAGATGTTATTCAACCCTTACTTTAATGTACAAAGGAGACATCTGTTAGCTCCAAAGACATGTATGATACTTTGCTGCCTCTTTTTACAGGTGGACAGTCTAGTGCTGGTCCTAATGAGGCAACTTCTCAGCCTTTGCCGGTTTCATGTGATGATGCAGATCATTCCATTTCTGATGAAGATTTACATGATGCACTTGTTGATAAGAGAGCTAATATTGAGTGGGCAAAAACTATGCCGAAATGGTTGGTGCAGACTTTGTGTGATAACAGATTAGATGCATCTCTATCATATCGTACTCGTTCAGGCTCTCATAGTGCCTCTTTTGCATCAGATTGCTATGCTATGGCTGCATCCAGTCTCTATGATGAGACTGAGTGTTTCATTTGATGAAGCACAAAATCTTGAACATTGGATGGCTGCAATGCAATCTGAATATGATGCTATCATGAAGAATTGTACCTAGTCTTTATGTGACTTACCTCTTGACAAGAAGTTGGCCATTGACATTAAGTGGGTATACAAGCTGAAGCATAAACCTGATGGAACAATTGATAGGCATAAGGCTAGGTTGTTGCAAAGGGTTATGTGTAGTAAAGAGGCATTGATTTTGATGAGACCTTTGCACCTACATGCCCAATGACTACTGTTCATAGCATCTGTGCACTTGAAGCTCATCATGGTTGGAATGTACATCAGCTGGACATTAAAACAACATTTCAAAATGGTGACTTGCATGAAGAAGTGTATGTTTTTCAGGCCCATGGCTTTGTGTAGAAAGGGCATGAAAACTAGGTGTGCAGGTTAAAGAAGGCATTATATGGTTTAAAGCAAGTACCACGTGCTTAGTATGAAAAGATACATGCCTATGTCATTGCACATGGTTTTGAGAACAATCCAACTGAAAGCACCTTATATGTTAAGCATGCTAATGATATGCTTCTGATCATTGTTGTGTATGTTGATGACATGCTGCTCACTGGTCCTCAAGACACGCATATTGCTTATTTTAAGCCTAAGTTGCATGCCTCATTTGAGATGTCTGATTTGGGGCATTTGCATCACTATTTGGGCATTCAGTTTATGCAACGTGATGGTGGAATGGCTTTGTGTCAAATGAAACATATTGACACATTATTGCAGTGTTTTGGCCTTGAAGACTGTAAGCCTATTGCCACTCCTATGGAGACATGTTTACGATTGAGTCTTCATGATGCTGGAGATGCATTTGACGGTGTTTTCTATCAGCAGGTTGTTGGATGCTTTATTTACTTATGCATTACTTGGCCAAATATTCAGTTTGTTGTCTCATAGATGAGCAGGTTTATGCATTGCCCAGGTGTCAATCATTGGTGGTTAAGCGCATCTTTCGCTACTTGAGTGGTACCTGGATTGTTTTATCCCAAGGGGGGATCACTACCGCCAGATTTGCATGCTTTTTCTCATAGTGATTGGGCTGGTTGCTATGACACTCGTGTGTCCACTAGTGGCTTTTGCTTCATGCTTGGTAGTTCATGTATATCTTGGCTGAGCAAGAAGCAGCTTATTGTGGCCAGTTCAAATTGTGAGGCTGAGTATAGGGTAGCTTTCACAACGACTATTGAGTGTGTGTGGCTCAGACGCCTTATGGCTGATTTAAGTGTTGGTCAGTCTTCTGCCACCACCATCTTCACTGACAGTCAGAGCACATTGGCAGTTGCGAGGAACCTTGTGTTCCATGCTCGCACTAAGCACATTGAGGTGCATTATCATTATGTCAAGGAGAGGTTTTTTGCTAGGGAGAGCATCTTGGCATATGTGCCCATGCAGGAGAACATTGCAGACCTTTTCACGAAGGATCTTCCTAGGGAGAAGTTTGAAGCTGTTTGCAAAGCTTTGGGCTTACTTCCTTTTGTGGATTGATTCCACATAGCTTGGCACTTCCTTATACATGAGTGCCAGCTCCTTGTTCACGGCATCACTCCCAGGGGGATTTGTTGATATATTTCGGTAGTGATGTATGTGAACACTCTAGGACCGCCGGGGCACTTTTTTCCCTATTTAGGAGGTTTTTCCCCCCAGCTTATATATACACCTATTGCCCTAATGGGCTACTTATCTTTGTACATTTTAGTGGTAATACATTCAATATTGTGTGTTGTGCTCCAAGCTTCTTCTTATTCCTTGTGCTGTTCGTGTGCTTCCACAGACGTCCAACTCCAACATCTCTCTCCCATGGGGTGGTGAGCAAGTGAGTGTTCAACTCCTCTCTCTTTCTCTCTCTCTCTCTCTCTCTTTTCCTTCTTTGCTCTCCTTTCCCTTTCTCTTTTTCTCTTTCACTTTGCTTTGGGGTTGGTTTTATTGCCTCCTGGTTAGTTAAAAGTAACATATGACCCATCACCCTCAGAAAGGGGAATTGTGATTCACTCCCCCTATTTGGATTTGTCCCTTGGTGGTGACATTGAAAAAATCAAAGATAGGGAAAGTACAAGTGGTGCTTAGGAAAACTTGCTTAATAGGTCAACTTTTTGGCCCTCATCTTCCTATTGATACAATTACGTCATGTGTAAGGAAGTAATGGTTCAAAAGCCCATGGCTTAGTAGTTACAAATTGCCAATTTTGGCTAGTGGATCATTTCTTGCTCATCTTTGAGACCAAAATGATGGCCTTCGAGGCTTTCCATACTTGCATATGGCTAATGAGCATAACGACCATATGTTTGCTCAGGTGGTTCCCTAAGTTCATGCTGAACAAAGTGAAACCCTCCAAGTTCCCATTGTGGATCTAGCTCCTTAACCTTCCTTACTTTCCCTATCGATTTATCAACAAAATCATCACTCTGATAGGATGCCCATTAACAACCAATGAAGATGTTGAGGGACCAATCTATGAGAGTTCTCTAGTCTTTTAATGCTTGTTGGCATCCACACATCTTCAGCCTTGAGCTTATGTCTTTAGTCTTAATCATCGTTGCAGAAGAGGGTCCCTTGGAATAGGAGATTATCTATATATAAATGTTCCTAATATTTGCTTTCATTGCGGCACTTAGGGGCATAGAATCAAAGAAAGTCCCATGAGAAAAGAGACTTAGAGAAACAATAATTTATCAATAGAAGGTGCCCCTAAGTTGGTGGGTGGGCTTCTCCTAGATCTCAAGGAGGTAGATTCTAACTCAAAAGAACATTGTGAGAAACAACGCAAACTAGAAAAATGTAACCAAAGAATCCAACTCAAACGACTTTGTGGAGGTCCAAAGAATAAATAAGTGAGATTCCAAAAAGCTTCTTAGAGAAGGGTCTTCTCATGCTACTTAGGTTTTATTGGGGAATAAAGAAACCAATCGATTGGAGAAAGAGGTCAACTACTTGGACTATGTAAAGGGTTTCAATCAAATCGAAGACTCGGATGGCAATAAAACCCCAAAAGAATATGCCACAAGCAAAGAAGACAAGCTTGAAGACTATGCCACAAGCAAAGAAGATAATTCGAATAATGAGATTTCCATTATTGTATCTACTATTCCAAACACTTATATGTCAAAAAAGCAGCAGGTACTAAATATATCTCATTTGATTGATTGGTTTGCATCGTTGCACTCCAGCAGCGTGCATTGTGAAAGAAATGGCAAAACTTCCTAAAAAAACATAGAGAGCGGATACTCCTAAATATAATATGCATGACTGGGCTTTGGGCGACTGCAAAGACTCTTTTAGCCTTCTGTAGCTGAATCTGCTTTCTATGATATCCATTGATACGCTGACGTGATCCGCCGTTCGGACCAACCATCTACTCTAGAGCCTAGACAGTCTAGACTCTAGACTCGGGCCATGGAAGGCAAGGAAAGTGATTCTTGCGCCACAGTTGAGGCCTTCGGTTTTGAAGGGAAAGCTCAGCTGTTTACACTTCAAAGGGGGGGCGTGAAACTCCGAGTCACAAACTGGGGTGCTACTATTGTTTCACTAGTAGTTCCCGATAGAGCAGGTTTTCCTGTCTTCCTCACCCCCCCCCCCCCCCCCCCCCCCATCGCGACACACACACACACACACACGTTCATTGACAACCGTACACGCACACCCTAGGACATACACCCTTCAAGACCTCGCAGAGCTCATAGGCACTGCACCTGAACACATAGAGTTAGTGAATGATATATGGCTGAACACGTGAAGCTTCATTTCTTTGTTTATATCAAGCCAACCGTGTCTATTGGTTGAATGCAGGACAATATGCAGATGTTGTGCTGGGTTTTGACACTTTGACTCCTTATGTGGTATCTTAGTTGATAATCTCACAAAACTATTTTTTATGAGTAGTCATTGTCACACGAGAGCATCGGTTTGTACTTATCTGCTCGAATGAAAAGTAAATATGTTCCATTTTACTTGTTTCATGATCGGTAGAGGTCTGACTATTAAGGTCTAATCTTTAGAGCTTGATTCGTGGGTTATGCACGAACTTTATTTCGTTTTATAATACAGACGCTTGTTTTCACAAGTATTCGTAAGTGCGAGTTTTGCCCTTTTTGTGTCCTTTCTTTACTTTTGAAGAAATTGCTACATGTTACTCAAAATATTACCAATAAGTGGTTCATGAAAAAGCCTAGGAGCTGTTCTATCTAGACACTTGAGGGTCAAAAACTTAGGATGAAAGTAAGGCACTCTATATTCCATGTAGAGATTCTTAGGATGTATTTTCGACAATGCAATTTGTGTGGCGGAATCTAATCTGGATCTTGTTCGTGCTACGGTGAAACTTTTATTTATGTAAGGAGTGTGAATCAGAAAATATAGTGAACGTAGGGATGTGTTGAGTGTTAACTGCATATGGAGGTACTGATGTGATTAGGTGAGTTTCAGGAAGAAAGTGTTATATGGGGGTTTTGGGAACTCTTAAGGAGTGGGTGTATGAATCCACCATTAAGTAAGAGTGTATGTGGGATCTCACATGAGTGCCATGTATCACCCATGTGACATGCCACATGGTGGTTTATCAGATGGAGAGAGAGAGAGAGAGAGAGAGAGAATACTTGGCAGGTGTATGAGGTTTGGGAGATAATCTTGAGTAAGTATCTCGGTGTGAAGTCCCCATTGGTAGCTGGCAATTAACCTTCGTTGTCATTGGACTTTGAACTTGGTTTGACAAAAGTGGATTGGATCTTGGGGAGATCGTTCTCGAAATGAGCACTACATCGTGTACAAAAGGAGAGGATATATGAATGTGGAGGAAAGATTAGATAGAAGTCCTTTCAGACATAGCCATACAGCTCCACGTGCCGAGCTCTCTTTCTCTCCCTCAATACAAAATCTACTTCCATTCTTCACAAACTCAAGAGTGTTATTCTGAAATAGTTGCGCATAAGTGTGTCTCCCAACCCCCAAAGCCACTTTCTACCTAACACAAGGTCTGTCCTCTCCATGTTCATAATTTGAAAGTCCATATGATATGTGTATCCTTGTATTTGGAGTTCCAAATTGGACACCATAGTATAACATATCTTCTTATCCTCACTTTGCATCATAGATATAATGTATTTATGTGCACTGGGTGGTTGGGGATTCTTCAATTTCTTGACCAAAGTGTAATTAATAAAATTATGAGTGGTGGAGTCATTTATCATGACTCTCACCATGGTCCCGTATACACTACCATGAAGCTTAACCAAATCATGATATCTTCGATATATAGTCTCCCGAGACGAAATCCAAATGGATCTTGATAAAGTATGGGCTATTACGGAATGACCACATCCCAAAAACCTGGAAGAGCTTCCGAACTTCCTAGTTTGTAAGATTTCTATCGTAGATTCATGAAGAACTATGCCAAAATTGATGTCCTGATGATGGAACCGTTTAAAGGGGAAGGGAAAACCTCTCATTGGGGAGACGAACAGAAACAAAGTATGGAAAAGTGGAAGGTAAAGATTGCGACAAATTCACTTTTACATATAGTGGATCTCAATAAATCCTTTGTGGTTGAGACCTACACGAGTGATTTTGCTATAGGAGCAGTTTTAGTTCAGGATGGTCGATCAATAGCTTTTGATAGCAAAAAGCTAGAACATGTTAAGAAAAATCTATATATGAGGAGTTGTATGCAATAGTCCACACCTTGAAGAAATGGCATCATTACTTACATGGTGCTAAGGTTACAGTAGTGTTTGATCAAGAAAGCATAAAGTGGCTCTTTAATCAAACAGACTTTAAAGATCGTAAAGCTTGTTGGGCAGAGACCCTTTAGGAGTTTGATTATGAGCTTAGGCATAGGAAGGAAATATAATGTAGTGGTTGATTCACTTAGCTCTATGCGTATGCACAATGGATTGTGTTTTACTAAGATCACTCAGGGGTTAATTTCGAGTTAGTTCATTAGAGGGAAATGTAGGCTTGATCGTGCATATTCCGAGATTTGGGAAGCCATAGAGAAACGGGATCCTTACACATGGGCTTCCAATGAGGATGGAGTATCGACGGGTACTCAAGAACAATTCAAGTGGAAGAACTACAATATCCATGATGGATATTTATCGTATAAAGGTAAGGTGTGTGTCCGTACAGGCTTTGAGATGAGACGACATATATTGCATGAGTGTCATGACACACCTAGTGTGGGACACCCATGAGTTGACAAGACTTATGATCTTGTCAAGAGTTAGTTTTACTTGCCTTGACTTCATAAGGACATCCAATGTCAATAAAGCTAAGAGATTGAGGATAGGAGATCTATTCCATCCATTGGATATTCCCAATGGGAAATGAGAGTATCTCCATGGATTTTATAGCAGGATTACCTAAGAGATAGAGAGGGCATGACTTAATCTTTCTAATCGTGGATAGATTAACCAAAATGAATAGGTTTATTTAAACACGAAATGCACATAAAATTGTCAAGCTAAAGACTTAATAAGCTGACCGTCGAACGTTTACTTCTGAAAAGCTAAAATTGGCGAAAAATAAATTCTATGGCAAAATTTTACTATAGCTACTTTTTAGAAGTTTTTTCGCATGCTTTTGAGTTTCTATTGCTTGGATTTGCTAAAGCTATGTATACAAGGCCTTGGCTCATTGTCGAAGCATCATCCAAGGATCAACGCTAGAGTGCTGTACTCGAAGGAGGTTTCTACACTTGGAGGAGATGTGCTCTACCTTTGGTGAAGCTCTGTAGGAGTTTGTATCAGCCAACCATCAGCATCCTTGTTGATTTATTGTGAGTAGCAAGTCTATATCAGTCAGTCACTAGTTTTTGATTTATTGTTTTTGAAACCCTGATTTTTGAATTAGGGTTTGCTGTAACACAATTCCAAACTGTTCATATTCTCTACATTTTCACATACACATACTCTTCATATCCCTTAGTCACTTTACACACACATTCTTGTATCTAGTTCCCTTGTAATTTGATATTCATAATCAAAATAGTGTAGGTAAGCATTCTAGCTTTAGTCTACTCTTTCTCACTCATCTCTCACTATCTCTATCTCTATCTCTTACTTATCTCTTTTTGGGTATTAAGGTGTGTATGCTAAGGTTCATGTGTTGGAACTTGGAAGATCCTATAAACTTGTGATTAATATTGTTATTAAGGCCCACCCCACTTCCAATATCCTCAAGTATCACTAGATCATTTTTCTTGAGCCACTTTTTTAAGAAGCTCATATACAATACATGTAGTGTGACTCTTTGAGGCAAATCAAGCTCGCTTGCGACCCTTGGATATAGTACTCTAGAATGTAGATCTCCTCTTGAGACCTCGACCAAATCTTCCACAACAAGCCACTTCTCCAAGTGACTTGTATGCAATTTAAGAACTTTGATTTCTTGATGTAAATCTAACTCATATGACACCCTCTTTACTATGCTTGTGATCCATCAAAGCCCACATTTTTTGAAAGATAACACCTTGCTCATATTAGTTTTGGATGCCTTAGAATCTCAGTTTATCCTTAAGGTACACCCCATCCTTCAGTTGTGAAATAGGATGATCTGAAGACAACATAGTGCTATGTTGTTTGCATAGAAGACAACAAAGTGCAAGGTCATCTTCATGCTTTCTCATCTTCCTTTGTAGAGCTTTTGCATCCCTACAAAAAACCATGTAGAAGGCCCAAAACGCTTCTTGTGAGTCTAGTAGCAACTAGTAAGCAACTCACGTGGATGCATCAACACCCTCACCTGATGTGAGGGACTACCAAGGAGGGACTACCAAGAGCAAGCTACAAGAGTGGAAGGTTCCTCACCTAATCAAATTGTATACAAGACAAGTATGTTAGGTATATCCATATACTATCTATAGGCACAACCATGGAGCGAACTAATATGGGTGAAGTCTTTTGGGTAAATACCCATAGAGTTATTACCAATACATGTAAGGCATGAAGAGGGTTACCAACTAGGGAAACATCTGCAACATCCTCCACCAAAATCGAGATCCAATCTTGTTGTGTTGCATAGGTATACAAATGGCTAAGCCATCCATGATCACCCTACCCTTGAAGGCATGATCCTCCTCTCCTAAGATAGCCTCCATAGTCTCCATCATACTAAGTTTGTTCTTTGGGGACGATGTGTGCACATGGGTTTTCCTATATGCATAGGAAATCCCCTACCAAGGATTTCTAGGGCACTAACAAGTACCCTCTACTAATGCATACTACATGTGGATTAGTTCCATAAGAAGTGGAGTAACTTGCTCATGAGTTGTCACCATGGAATGAGAAATGAGGACTCACCATAACTTCAGTTGGCAAAAGACAACTCCAATGGCCTCATGTCCCTTATAAGATCAAAAAATTATCTCATGATGGAGTCCATAATGGTGCTTGCTCTCCACTATTGGACTATGTACAAAAGAAAGTAAACTTTCATGACGTCTATGAGGCTTAGCACCATGCGCACTCGAACGGATACTTCCAAGTGAAGGTTTCCACTCCATGCATCTACCTTGGGCCAAGCCTCAACTGACAAGTCAACGCATGCATCTCTATGGATGCCTTGTATAGAGGGCTCTAAGCATATGCATAGTCCTTGTACCGAGCCTCCATTGACATGGCACTTTGTGTGGGTCAACAATCACTTCCTGCAAAAGGTCCCATCTTGCAACTATGCAAAAATACAAGCCTACTAGGGTCAAGGTACAAATACATATAGCTGTGAGTCATTGTTGGGAGTGATGGTTGGATGCACTCAGAAGATTGAGTTGGTACTGCTAATCCTGCTTTGCACCAGCCCTCTTTGATTTTTTTCTTTGTTTCTACTCCTTGATGATGCGATGAGGATTGAGCCTTGCGGAAAAATATAAGACTGTGCTCTAACTTTTCTGGAAAAAATTTCACCGAAATTTCACCAGACTGCCACTGTACTGTCACCGTAATTGTACCAGAATTGTACCGGAATGAACTATAATTTTGTTTATTATTACTTCAAGTGAACATACATGAAGTAAGTAAGTGACACATGAACTCTCTTAACTAACAGAGCTTTTTCTGAAGTTTAAGAAAAAACTTCTCTAGTTCAGACAGTCTCTTTTCGGTCAGACTTTGTGCAGTGTATAGATATCTTTTCCACCGGAAAGATTGATCAACTAAAAGTAGAGATGTCTAGCTATAGAGTGAGCTATCTCTCATAAGAAACTTTGCATTACTCTGCAAGATCTACTTCGTTCTTCTACCGGAAAATTACTAGTTTACCGTAAGAACTGCAACAGTGAGCACTTTGACTGTAATTTCTTGAAATTGACTGAATCAAGTTGCTTCAAACTTTGTACGTTTGTGATATGCTTAGAGCTGAATCTATCAAGCTTTGAATCGCTTGATTTGGTTCAGTAGATCCTGAGATATACTTCTTCAAGGTTGAGAGACTTGAAGATAATGACTCAGAGAATCACAGAGTAAATGAATGTAAGTATTTGTATTAGATCATGTAAATGTACATTCCCACTGGCATGATAAACATAGCTCAATGGTACTCAGAAGTGTAGACTATAGAGTAGACCTCACACACTCAGTGATTGATACGGTAATGCTTCGGGGTTATTGGAGCGCCTCGGGATGATTGAAGAACACACCGCGACATTTTTCTTGTAGCTTTTATAGGAATTGAGTGATGACTTGAATTAGAATTCAAATCAATCTCCTAAAATCTCTCACCTAAAAAAGTTGATTGAGATATTCTCTCGATCAATCAACCGCCTTTTCACGACTTCCAATTAATTCGGCGTGATTGCATAATGATGCGCCAAGTCATTTATATTTTTTACAAGAGATAAACAGGTAAGAACTCATAGGCATAAGTTCCTATGATCTTCGCGTCATGTATGGTCTTCAAAGTAGATATCCAAGCCAAATGTGAAGGCTTGTGTTGCACCAACAGCTCCCCCTCAAGCCAAACACTTTGGCTCAAGTCTTTAGCTCAAGTCTTTATCTTTAGTCTTCAATTATTTCCTGCAATCCAATCATGGATTTAAATCTGCATAGCTTGCTTCCATCCAGAGCTTTAGTAAGCAAATCTGCACATTGTATATCAGTAGACACATAAGTCAACCGAATATCTTTACTAAGCAACTTCTCTCTCACATAGTGGTAATGAACCTCTATGTGTTTGGTTCTGGCATGATATATTGGATTAGCTGCTAAGTGAAGAGAACTTGTGTTATCACCAAATATGATTGGTGGCCTTGTGTATAGGCCTAGTTCTGAATATAAAAGCTTTAACCATATGGCTTCTTGAGTTGCATTTGCTAGTCCTCTGTACTCTGCTTCAGTAGATGACAAAGCTACTGTGGGTTGTTTCTTGGATGACCAAGAAATTGGTTTATCACCTGCAAAACATATGTAACCAGATGTACTTCTCCTATCATCCTTGCAACCTGCCCAATCTGCATCTGAATACACTTTAATATCAATATCTGATGTATAAGGAAAGTACAAACCATGGTTCTGAGTTCCCTTTAGATACTTCAAGACCTTCTTAGCTGCTTCTAGGTGAGGTACCCTTGGTTTGTGCATGAATTGGCTAAGCACACTAACACCATATGATATATCAATCCTGGTTAAGGTAGCATAATTTAAACTACCTACCAAACTTTGGTAACCTGTAATATCTTTGAGTTCTTCTCCTTCATGTGCACTGAGTTTGTGGTTGACCTCCATAGGAATGTTTGAGACTTTAGCTTCCTGCAAATTAAATTTCTTGACCATGTCCTGTATGTACTTCTTCTGAGTAATATAGATACCTGAATTTGTGTAGATCAATTCAAGTCCTAGGAAGTATTTCAATAATCCAAGATCATTGATCTTGAATTCCTTCATCATCTGTCCTTTGATGTGTCTAATTCCCTGAACATCATTTCCTGTAATAATGATGTCATCAACATAGACACATAAATATATTACTTCTGTACTGCTCCTTTTTATGAACAGAGAAGTGTCTGCTTTACTCATCACAAATCCTTGATCTTGGAGATATGTTGTCAACCTGTAATTCCATGCTCTAGGTGCCTGCTTTAAACCATACAGAGCCTTCTTTAACTTACAAACATGATTTACCTTATTAGGTTCTTCATAGCCAGGTGGTTGTGCCATGTAGACTTCTTCAGATATCCATCCATTCAAGAATGCATTCTTCACATCCAATTGGTACATGTTCCAATTCTTGGATGCAGCTATACTCACCATAACTCTGATAGTTGGCATCTTGGCCACCGGAGAAAATGTCTCCTCATAATCAATGCCTTGGGTTTGTGCAAAACCCTTGGCTACCAACCTAGCTTTATACCTGTTTATTGTACCATCTGAGTTCCTCTTGAGTTTGTAGATCCATCTGGATCCTATCACCTTCATAGACTCTTTCTTGGGTACTAAGTCCCAAGTGTCACTCTCTTTGAGAGCCTGCATTTCTTCATCCATTGCTTCCTTCCATTCTGGTTTAGTGATTGCTTCTTCAAATGTACCTGGTTCTTCATTCAAGAGATCCTTTGCAAGATATACAGAGTGCTTGGTTACAAGTGAAGTATCATACCCATACCTAATAGGTTTCTTCTTTTCTCTTGAAGATCTCCTCATAGCTTGAGTTGAGGATTCTGGATTATCTTCAAGTTGCTTCATCTTCATCTTCCCTTTGGATTTCCAGGCCTTGAACTCTTCAATGTTGATGGTGTCTTCATCATCTGAGCTTGTGTCCTCTTTCTGAATTGGTTCTTGCCTGATAAGCTTGGGAAAGTCTTCTTCCATGTCATAAGGTAGACTAACCTTCCTGCACTCATTTTCATACCATGAATCATTTTCATCAAAGATGACATCTCTGCTTACCTTGAAGCCTTTGTTTGAGGGGTTGTAGAATCTGTACCCTTTCTGGTTCAAGTCATAACCAATGAAGATACACTTTTCAGCCTTAGGGTCTAGCTTTCCCCTTACCTGTGAGGGAATATGCACATATGCAACACACCCAAAGATTTTGCAGTGATCCAGAGATGGTCTCTTACCATGCCAAGCCTCATAGGGTGTCATTCCATCAAGTGTCTTTGATGGCAACCTGTTAATTAAATATGTGGCAGTAGATACACTCTCTGCCCAAAGATAATTTGGCAACTTCTTTTCATTAAGCATAGACCTCGCTGTTTCTACAATGAGTCTATTCCTTCTTTCAGCTACCCCATTTTGTTCAGGTGAGTACCTTGTAGTAATCTCCCTCTTGATGCCTCTTTCCTGCAAGAAATCTTCAAAGTCATTGGAGAAGTATTCTCCACCACCATCTGACCTTAGCCTCTTCAAATGTCTACCTGTTTGATTTTCAACTAATGCAAGATACCTTTTGAAACAATTAAATACTTCATCTTTATGTTTCATGAAGTATAAGACAGTCCACCTGCTATAATCATCAATAAAGGACACATAATACCTTGATCCAGATAAGGATGGCTCCTTGCTAGGTCCCCAAACATCTGTATGCACCAATTCTAGATAATCTTTATGCATGAAACCTTTCTTGGTATAAGGCAACCTGTGTGACTTACCGAATTGACAAGCCTCACACTTGTATATCATGTGTTGCTTGGATATATTAGGTATCCCAAGCACACATTGATCCCTGCACATTTGCTTTAAGGTCCTTTCTCCAATGTGACCTAACCTCTTGTGCCAAATCTCCAATTCCGATAGCGTTTGATCCTTGTAATTGTACAGAGCAATGTTTTTGGTGTCTTCAAGCTCAAAAGTAAATAACCTACCTGATTTTTCTCCCTTTGCTATTCTTCTGAATCCATGTCTTGGATCCTCCACATATGCTCCATGTTGTGTGAATCTGACCTGTAGACCTTTTTCCACAATCTGACCTACACTCATCAGATTCTTGGTGATTGTTGGAACATACAACACTCTGCTTAATAAATTCTGATTACCATCACTTGTTTTGACATTGCCTACTTTAATAACTGAATGTTTAGTGTCATCACCTGTCTGCACTTGATGTTTGCCCTTGGGTTCTTCCAAATCAGAAAGTAATGCAACATTTCCAGCTACATGATTAGAGCAACCTGAATCAATATAGAATAAGTGATCATCATTGATACCTGACTTAGATGTCATGTTCATGATCAACAAGGAATCATCTTGCTCCTCTGCATAATTGTTGTAGTCTTTCCTATTTCTGTATCCACCTTGATAGTTGCTATTGTGATTGTAGTTGTTGTTATAATTATTGTTGTAGCCATGGTAGCCTTGAGATTGGTTAAATCTGCCTCTGCCTTGAGAGTATCCTCCTCTAGAGTAGCCTCTTCCTCTCTGATTCTTATAATTTCTGTAGCACTCATCTGTGGTATGGTTAGACAAGCCACAAATATTGCATGGAGATTGATTGTAGGATCTCCCCCTACCTGACTTACCTCCTCTGCTCCTTCCTCTAGATGATCTACCTCTCCCTGCATAGTTTGCTTGGGAGGTAGAGCCTTCTTCATCAACCTTCTTATTTTTACCTTTGTCTTTTACCTTTTTATCAGTATAAAGAGCAGAAGAGTTGTTACCTTTTGATTGTTCTCCATTCTTTGTGATCTTTGCTTCATGTGTAAAGAGTTGTCCAATCAGAGTTGTTAGATCAGGTGCTTGGATGTCCATGTACAAGTCCATTGCTGTGGTAAAGCTCTCCCACTTGTCATCTGCCTTTAGTCCATTGATCACTTGTCTGACTATTTGCTCTTCCTCAATTTCTTCTCCAACACTTGCAAGTTGATCTGCAATGTCCTTGACTTTGGTGACAAAATCTGAGACACATTGTTTTGATTGCTTTCTGAGAGTTGTAAACTCAATCCATAGCTGATTCTTTCTGGCCCTTGTGCTTGATGAAAAATATGTTGACAAGGTTTCCCAAGTCTCTTGGGAAGTTTTGCAATTCCTTACATGAGGTAGAAGGAAATCAGAAATAGAGTTTAGAAGATATGACCTTGCCAAAGCATCTTTTGCACACCATTGATTTAGCTTCTCATGTTCATCCTTTGTAGGTAGGCCTCTGGTCTTGAACGAGGGCAATTCCTCATCTCCTGATATGTATCCAAACAAGCTCCTTCCTTGTAGATAGGTCTTCATCCTTAGAGACCAAGCTTGGTAATTGTTCCTGTCCAATTTGTCAATGAATGAAGGAAAACCATTACCCATGATTACCTTATTAGCTCTGATACCACTGTTGGGAGTGATGGTTGGATGCACTCAGAAGATTGAGTTGGTACTGCTAATCCTGCTTTGCACCAGCCCTCTTTGATTTTTTTCTTTGTTTCTACTCCTTGATGATGCGATGAGGATTGAGCCTTGCGGAAAAATATAAGACTGTGCTCTAACTTTTCTGGAAAAAATTTCACCGAAATTTCACGAGACTGCCACTGTACTGTCACCGTAATTGTACCAGAATTGTACCGGAATGAACTATAATTTTGTTTATTATTACTTCAAGTGAACATACATGAAGTAAGTAAGTGACACATGAACTCTCTTAACTAACAGAGCTTTTTCTGAAGTTTAAGAAAAAACTTCTCTAGTTCAGACAGTCTCTTTTCGGTCAGACTTTGTGCAGTGTATAGATATCTTTTCCACCGGAAAGATTGATCAACTAAAAGTAGAGATGTCTAGCTATAGAGTGAGCTATCTCTCATAAGAAACTTTGCATTACTCTGCAAGATCTACTTCGTTCTTCTACCGGAAAATTACTAGTTTACCGTAAGAACTGCAACAGTGAGCACTTTGACTGTAATTTCTTGAAATTGACTGAATCAAGTTGCTTCAAACTTTGTACGTTTGTGATATGCTTAGAGCTGAATCTATCAAGCTTTGAATCGCTTGATTTGGTTCAGTAGATCCTGAGATATACTTCTTCAAGGTTGAGAGACTTGAAGATAATGACTCAGAGAATCACAGAGTAAATGAATGTAAGTATTTGTA
>CM035412.1:196313211-196318211 GCA_020310875.1 Ceratopteris richardii
AGTGAGCTGACTCTGTCTCCCTCCTGTATGGGCTCCTACAGTAGGCTGGAGTAGGGAATCTCTATGACTCTGTATCTCTAGTAGGAATCGCCCGAGCTTTTGCTGGTCTCTAGAGTCCATGATCTCTCGGAGGGTGGGCTGCCCTGTAAATAGAGTCCTGTATCTACCTCTGATGCCATCATATGTGCTACATCTGCATACAAAGTGCTCCTCATCCTCCATCTCTACTCTGCAAACCCTGCATATCCGCTCCTCTCTGGGAATGTCTGCGGCTCTGCCCGTCTCAATCTCTAGTCTATGTGATGAGACTCTCAACTGGCCAATCGCTACCCTCGAGCTATGAGGCATGTAAGTATCCATGTAACATGGCCGCCGGATGAAACCGTCTTCTAGGATGTCTAAGAACTGGTCTCGATAGTGCAATAGTCTCGATCCCATGTGTGGTGTGTGCCATGTCTGACTAATGTAACGCTGCCAAAGATCCTGTCTCAGCACAACATTCCTCTCATGACGAGAGAGGTGGATGTGAGGTGAGTCTGGGGCGTACTGAAAAGGCGGCAATCTGTCCATATCAAGCCCATGACTATCAAACCATACTCTAACCTGAGTGTACCAAGCTCTCTCATATCCTGACTCTGATATCTGTATAGATGCCTCAAAAGCTCTGCGTGTGAGTCTGTCTGTAGGGAGCTCCCTCATCCTCTGAATAAAGCAGATAGTCTGGAATAGTGCATCTACTACCATGGGTGGTGCAGCTAGCTCTGCCCTGATGATGTCATGTGGTACCGACTGTTTCCCGCGAAATAGTCGCGAGATCATACGTACCTTGGGCCTCTCGATCTCACTCCACTGGGTGACTGTGAGGCTTGGGGCCCAAATTGTCGCAGCATACATCATAGCTGGTCGGACTAGTGTGTCAAATAGCCACCCCTTCGTGCGGGGCTCCTGGAAGTGTGCCTGGTGACATCTCCGCTCTAACATGGCTAAAGCTGCATATCCTCGTGTGAGTCTATCGGTGGCTGCCTGTCTCATGCTAAAGGGGCCAGGTAAGCTCGTGAATGTGACTCCGAGGTAGACATAGGAAGTGACCACCTCAATCTGTCCACCGCCGGCTGTGAATCCTGCTCCATTCCTCACCAAGGGGGAGGTGTGGAAGATCATGACCTTGGTCTTGCCAAGGTTTACTGTCAAGCCCTGCTGTGTACAAAACTCATCGAGGGCATCCAAGTGGCGCTGTAATCCATCGGGTGACTCTGAAATCAAGACAATGTCATCGACATATAATAAAATGTGGACAGGTGTACCTGCGAGGTCTGCACCCTCTCCTCCTGCTCGGAGAATGTAGTCCTCAATCTCATCGATGTAGAGACCAAATAGAGTGGGAGAGAGCGGGCAGCCTTGCTTAACACCGATGGTGCTAGCAATGGCCTCAGACATACCTCCTGGACACTGTACTCTCCCAGTCACCTTCTCATAGAGTGCATAGATGGCCCAAATCATCCCTGATGGTACTCCCAAGCTCTGAAGGCGTTGGAAGAGCCTCTCTCGTGGCACTGTATCGAAAGCTTTGCGGAAGTCCACAAAGCAGCAATATAGTCTCTTCTTCCGCACCCTTGCCCTGTCAATGAGGCAGCGCAAAATGAAGATGTGATCAATAGTAGAGAAAGCTCGCCGAAAACCTTCCTGGCCTCGTGCGCGTAGCCCCTCAGTCTCTGCATATGAGCTGAGCTCTGCCTCAAGTATGGCACCGTATAGTTTGGCCATGGTGTGGCCAATCATGATGGTCCTGTAATTCCCTGGATCCAGGGTGTCGCCAGATTTGTGGATAGGCACAATGGTGTGCCTAGTCCACTCCTCTGGGAAGCCCTCCCCTATAGCCCGGTTGAAGGCATGTGCAATCAACGGGGCTATAGTGGAGGCTGCATATATGAGATGCTCGCTCTGCAATCCCGTATGGTCTGTCGAACGTCCATGTCGCAGTCGTCCTATGGCCCTCTCAACCATCTTTGTTGTGAAAAGAGAAGAACTAGTAGGGCGAGGCTCAAGTGGCTGGGGAATGGGAGGCTGCCCAGGCACCTCATATAATCTTTGAGCATAATCATGCCATGTGTGTAGGTCCCCAATAGGTGTGGTCGGGCGTGGCTCTCGTAGGGTACGCCATGCTGCGGCACTGTCCATACTCATAAAGAGATGGTATAGCTCAAGCACCTGTGCCTCCTCAAAGGCTCGCCTCTTCCGACGTGTGAGAGTCTTCATCTGACCTGTGGCTTGTCTCTCTGTGATCTCTCCCAATGCTCGCTGAGATCGTGGTCGGCGGTAAGTATCTCTGCATTCCTCATCATACCAACGATGTTATGGCATAGTCCAGAATGGATGGTGTGTGGGAAGGAGCAGATGGCGGATGTCTGAAGAACTGATGCTATCTGTGAGGTGAGTAGGGATAGTGGAGTGTCAGGGTGAAGCAAGAGAAGACCCTTCTCGACTTGGGCCGCATATATGTGAGCTAGCTCGTGTGTGAAGTGGATGGTGGTGTGTGGGATGCGTGCTTCGGGTGTGCGTGTAGGGGTGTCTCCCTTGAGGGAGAGAGCGAGGTATGCGTGATCGGCCCCAATGGGTATGGGTGGGATGGTGAATGAGGTAAGTAGGTGATTGGACTCTCTAGATCCCATGACGTAATCTACTGAACTTCCCCTGCCATCTGTGACTGAGTGTGGTATGCATGTCAATCCTCCTGAGGTAGGCCACTGAGCCATCCCGTTATAGATAACGAGATTATGTCGAGAGCCTAGTCTGAGTAAGTGAGTGCCATAATGAGTGTGTGTAGAGTCAGCTGAAGCTCGAGCTGTTGACTGATCCTCTATGGTACGTAGTATCTGTGGGTCTTCTGGGTCAAATATCTCACACTGATCATTGCCTGTCCTTGCATTGAAGTCTCCCATAAGAAAGACTTCCCCTAATCCAGAGTACTCTGTAATCTCTTCTGACAAGCAAGTGTATGGTGAGTCCTCCTCTCGGTCTATGATAGCGAATCGCGAGCTAGAGGGAGCAAAGTAGCATAAAGCTATGAAGATGATCCGCTCCTGTGAGAGCTTGAGTCGAATCCAAAGATATCTGGCCTGTGAGTCACGTGTGACTATCTGTATCCTTCTCTGAAGTCCATCTCTGAAGAGTATGGCTACTCCTCCTGACCCTCTGGTGGTGTGCTTGCGTGTACACTCTTTGTATGTGGACTCCCATTGGAAACCGTGGACTCGAGGTAGGCCCCGGTCCGGGCTCTCATGTGTCTCTGTGAGCATAATGATGTCTTTGCCTTTGCGCACCTCTTCCAACCTCTCTGGGTGTGTCCATAGATCTCCATTGCAGTTCCAAACTGCAAGGTGTATCTCCTCGAGTGTCTCACAGGCCGCGAATCCCTATGGGATGGCCTTGCCATCAATGATGACACGACCATCTCTGTATGAAGCCTTCTTTCCTTCTCTGCGAGCTTGGTGTACTCTCGGCATGCATGCCCGGCGGTGTGCTACTTGCATGGGTGTGAGATCATCATCAAGGTAGATGGGGGGGCCATCAAGTGCTCTCAGAATCACCCTCTTGCGTAGGAAAGTAGATCTTACATCTTCTGAAGGGAAGTGTAGAATGAGAGCTCTCTTCTTCGTGGGGTCTCGTCCCGTTCTCCAAGACTTGATAAATGGAGGGGAGTCCTCTTTGTAGCCGAGCATCCTGCATAGTGTCTTCCCGTCGGACTCGGGTGTAGAGCCTTCTTTTTCTACAATGCCCGTGATGCGTACATTGAGACGACGGGCATGTCTCATCTTTTCTTCTTCAATGGTGGTTTGCACGATGAGTGCTTCTTCCTTTTGTGCTTCCTCTTTGGCTTCTTTTTTGATGTTCTTTTTCACTATGTCGATCCATCCTTCTTTGGTATAGAGAGAGAGAGAGAGAGAGAGAGAGAGAGAGAGAGAGAGAGAGAGAGAGAGAGAGAGAGAGAGAGAGAGAGAGAGAGAGAGAGAGAGAGAGAGAGAGAGAGAGAGAGAGAGAGAGAGAGAGAGAGAGAGAGAGAGAGATCTGTGTGTATGTGTATATATATGTATATTTATATGTATATGTATATGTATATGTATGTGTGTGTGTGTGTATATATATATATATATATATATATATATATATATATATGTATGTATGTATGTATGTATGTATGTATGTATGTATGTATGTATGTATGTATGTATGTATGTATGTATGTATGTATGTATGTATGTATGTATGTATGTATGTATGTATGTATGTATGTATGTATGTATGTATGTATGTATGTATGTATGTATGTATGTATGTATGTGTATATATATATATATATATATATATATATATATATATATATATATATATATATATATATATTTATGTATTTATGTATTTATATGTGTGTGTGTATATATATGTGTGTATATCAAAGTCACCAGGGGACGGGGACGGGTCCCGGGGACGGTGGTGTCCCCGGGACGGGGACGGAGCCTAGGGTGTCCCGGGGACGGGTCCCCGGGATGGCACCAAAAAAACGCTGATTTTTTCAAAATAATGAGATGAAACTTATGTACAAACAATTCCTCAACATGTGAAATGACCAATAATAAGAAAAACATAGAAAAAAAGTGTTTTTTAAGTATAAACGATGAGCACGTTGAGTCGTTGGCAGTTGAAAAAAGTTAGTAGCTAAATGGTACTCCAAGAGTTGAAACTTACAAAGTTACAAGTGATAAGTGACAAGTCT
The DNA here is from genome assembly GCA_020310875.1 of Ceratopteris richardii. Classification (NCBI taxonomy): domain Eukaryota; kingdom Viridiplantae; phylum Streptophyta; class Polypodiopsida; order Polypodiales; family Pteridaceae; genus Ceratopteris; species Ceratopteris richardii. Next base: position 196,317,983 of record CM035412.1, read on the forward strand.
CATGTATTTCATCATGTCAAAAAATAGATTCTACATCATCATCATATCAAAAAGATGTTACATCATGAGATAAAAAGATCTTATATCATACGATCGATGGACAAATGCCAAAAAGACTACATATGATGGGAACATAAATAAGAAATGTAAAAGGCAGCAGGCTACAACATAAATGTGATGACTATGGAGAATCCAAGTGGGGAGTCATAGTGACAGACTCATTTTCTGC
>CM035412.1:196325711-196423211 GCA_020310875.1 Ceratopteris richardii
TGGCAGAGATGCACAGACACATGCATTGATAGCCTTGTCTGTCAAACGTGCCATTATTCCTCGCATTCGCTCTTGCAGAACAGCTAAGGATGCTTGGGATACACTTACCACTTTGTAACCTACAAGGAATGAGTACCTCCGAAAACAGTTGGAGAGTGAGCACATGAATGAAGGTGCTTCCATGGACAGTTTTTTGATAAAGATCAAAGATTTGAAAGAACAATTGATTTCTGTTGATGAAGTCTTGTCTGACAGTTCACTTGTGCAGATTGTTCTGAATGGTCTTCCTGATTCATACCAGAGTTTTGCTTCTACTCTTCGTTTGATGATGAAAGGCAATCCAAATGCCTTGACATTTGAGGAGTTAGTCTCTATTCTGTTGCAAGAAGATCAGTCTAGGCAGAAGAAGTCCATTATGCGTGTTGCAGATTAAGCTATCCTAGCTAGTCAGAAGGGCAAAGGTAAATGGAGCTCTTCTACTAGTAAGCAGAAATTTGTTAACTCTGCACAATCAAAGAAGGATGACAGAGACGAGAAGAAAACTGAAAACAAGAAATTGTTTTGCAAGTATTGTAAAGCAAATGATCATCTCATAAAGAATTGTCCAAAACTGGCTGCAAAAGAGGTTGGAATGGTTGTTGCAGAGGTCTCTACAGCGAAAACAGAGTCCGCTAATCTAGTGTAGAATGAAGAATGGGCATTTACTACTGTTTGCAGTTTTGACCCATCTTCTCCTGAACAGTGTATGGCTTCGGTAGACTCAGATGTTTGGTACTTTGATAGTGGGGCAACCAAACATATTACCTCGCAGCGCAGTTTCTTCACTTCACTCGAGTCTTCCCCTACAGGGAATAGTGTCACATGCGCCAACAACTCCTCTTATCCTGTCATGGGAGTTGATAAGATCATTTTGACTACTGTTGATGGTAGTGCTTTTACATTGTCGGATGCTTTATTTGTGCCAGGGATCAAGAAGAATCTGTTAACAGTTTCAGCTTTAGCCAAGATTGGCTTTGTTGTGAAATTTGTTGATGATAGATGTACAATTAATGATCTGTCAAATGGCGACGTCTTATTGCTTGTGGCATTTTATGTCATGGGCTATATAAGCTCAGAGACTATGAAACATCTGTAAATGATTTAGCATGTGCAATACATTATTTTCAGGCTATGTCAGATGCAAAGCTTTGGCATGCACGCTTTGGTAATCTGAATTTTGCTAGTTTGCTATGCTTGCAGAAATCTGAAATGGTGTCCTCTCTGCCCAAACTCGAGACACCCAGTAAACATTTTTGTGAAGGCTGTTTTTTGGGCAAAATGCAGCATTCATCATTCCCAAAAGATGGTTCAGTTCGAGCTACTCAGAAATTGCAGCTTGTTCATAGTGATGTCTGTGGTCCTATGCAGACACCTTCTTTTGGGAACTATCTTTACTTCGTGACTTTCATCGATGATTTTTTCAGGCATGCATGGGTATATCCATTGAAAGCAAAGTCCGAAGTCTTTATGTGCTTCAAACAGTTTTTGGGTTTGGCTGAAAATCTGTCAGCATTTAAAATATGCACCCTCCGTTCTGATCGAGGGGGGGAATATATGTCTTTTGACTTCAATACATTTCTAATTGAACGTGGGATAAAACATCAGTGTAGAGTGCCGTATACACCTTAACAGAATGGAGTTTCCGAATGGAAGAGAAGGTCACTCATGGAGATGGCGAGATGTATGGTCAAGAGTTAGGCTTTACCACAGTTTTTCTGGCTTGAGGTTGTAATGTGTGCAACATATGTACTTAAGAGGTGTCCCAATAAAGCATTGCAGTCTATCACTCCATAGGAGGATTGGCATGGTCGCAAGCCATATGTTGCTCACCTGTGTGTTTTTGGTTGTTTGGCATATGCATTAGTGCCCGAATGGAAGAGAAGGTCACTCATGGAGATGGCGAGGTGTATGGTCAAGAGTTAGGCTTTACCACATAGTTTCTGGCTTGAGGCTGTTATGTGTGCAGCATATGTACTTAAGAGGTGTCCCAGTAAAGCATTGCAGTCTATCACTCCATAGGAGGATTGACATGGTCGCAAGTCATATGTTGCTCACATGTGTGTTTTTGGTTGTTTGGCATATGCATTAGTGCCTGAACAACAACAAAGCAAATTGGATGATAAAGCAGTGAAATGTATTTTTGTTGGGTACAGTTTTGAAAGCAAAGGCTATCATTTGTATCATCCACGTACTAAATGCATTTTGGTTAGCCGTGATGTTGTTTTTGTGGAAGATGCTATTCAGCCATTACTTTCATGTACTAAGGAGACATCAGTTAGCTCCAAAGCCAGGTATGACACTTTGCCACCTCTTTTTACAGGTGGAAAGTCTAATGCTGGTCATAATGAGGCAACATCTCAGCCTTTGTGATGATGCAAATCATTCCATTTTTGATGCAGATTTACATGATGCACTTGTTGACGAGAGAGCTAATATTGAAGAGGCAAAAACTATGCCAAAATGGCTGGTGCAGACTTTTCGTGACAATAAACTAGATGCACCTCTGTCATACCGTACTCGTTTAGGCTCTCATAGTGCCTCTTTCGCATGAGATTGCTATGCTATGGCTGCCTCTAGTCTTTGTGATGAGAATGAGCCATTTTCGTTTGATGAAGCACAAAATTCTGAAAATTGGATGGCTGCTATCCAAGCAGAATATGATGCTATCATGAAAAATGGTACCTGGACTTTGTGAGACCTGCCTCCTGGCAAGAAGGCCATTGGCACAAAGTGGGTATAGAAGCTGAAGCGTAAGCCTGATGGAACAGTTGACAGGTATAAGGCTAGGCTTGTTGCAAAGGGTTATTCGTAGGAAAGAGGCATTGATGTTGATGAGACCTTTGCACCTATATGCCGAATGACTACTGTTCGTAGCATCTGTGCACTTTGCAGCTCATCATGGTTGGAATGTGCATCAGATGGACATTAAAACAACATTTCTGAATGGTGACTTGCATGAAGAGGGGTATGTTTTTCAGCCCCGTCGCTTTGTGCAGAAAGGGCATGAAAATGAGGTGTGCAGGTTAAAGAAGGCATTATATGGTTTAAAGCAAGCACCATGTGCTTTGTATGAAAAGATACATGCCTATCAGATTGTAAATGGTTTTGAGAAGAGTCCAACTCAAAGCACCTTATATGTTAAGTGTGCAAATGATGTGCTTCTAATCATTGTTGTGTATGTTGATGACATGCTGCCCATTGGTCCTCATGAGAAGCATATTGCTAATTTTAAGGCTTATTTGCATGCTTCATTTGAGATGTCTGATTTGGGGCATTTGCATCATTATTTGGGCATTCAGTTTATGCAAGTTGATGGCGGAATAGCTTTGTGTCAAACAAACTATATTGACACATTATTGCAACGGCCCGGCTTGTATATACGCCTATTGCCCTAACGGGTTACTTATCTTTGTACATTGTAGTGGTAATACATTCAGTACTGTGTGTTGTGCTCCAAGCTTCTTCTTCTTCCTTGTGCTGCTCACATGCTTTCGCAGACCTCAAACTCCAACAAGAATCTTATGTAAGTGCTAGCAGAGTTATGACCTGTTTGCCGATTGTTAATTTGAACGGGGTCATTTTGGTGCTTGAATGGATTGAGGCGTTGTAATGAAACTCGAGGATATCTAAGTTTTTTGCCCAATCTTGTTGATGTGTTTGCACATAATTGCGAATGTAATCTTCAATTGTGTGGTTGACCTGCTCGGTTTGCCCATCGGTTTGTGGATGATAAGCGATGGAAAATCTAAGTTGTGTGCTGAGTAGGCGAAAAAGTTTGGTCCATAGCCGGCTTAAGAAGCAGTCATCTCGATCTGAAATGATATCTAGAGGCAAGCCATGGTACTTGACTATGTGTGTGAAAAACAATTGAGCCACTTCCTTTGCGTTCAAGGGAGGCTTCACCGGAATGAAGTGTGCCTATTTTGTAAAGTAGTCCACTACCATGAAAATGATTGAATGTCCTTGGGATGGTGGAAGCTCAGTTATGAAGTCCATACTGATCATGTCCTAGGGTCTATTTGGTATGGGTAAAGTTGTAAGAGGCCCGCCGGTTTGATTCTGTCTTGTCTGACCAGTTGGCAAGTGGGGCATGTTTCCACATATTCTTGGACTTTAGCTTTCATGGCGGGCCAATGCAGCAACTCGTAGCTGCAGTGTTGGCCTCCATGTCTTTTCACTTTGCAATCATGAGCTTCCCCAAGTAACTCCTTGCATAGTTCGAAGTCCTCGAGAACATACATTCGGCCTTTACGGTAGAGCACTCCATCTTCGATTGTGTATCTGCCTAATTGCGAGGTGTTTTGAACATCCTGTATGAGTTCCTGTACTTGGTCATCGCGCGCTTGAGCTTGCTTGATCCTGCCCCTTAGATCATATGAGATCCTGGACAAGGCTTGAATCTCGGTTCTTCTACTTAGTGCATCTAGCATGACATTGTGTTTCCCCTGCTTACGAATGATCTCGATATCGAAGCTAGACTTAGCTTCGGTTGAGAAGAGAAGTACTTGAGGGATATGTTGTCTGTGAAGACCTTAGTGTGTTTGTCCTTAACATAGTGGCACCATTTGCGTAGGCAATGGACGACTGCGAGCATTTCCTTTTCATGTGTGCTCCACCTCAGCTCGACTTCGATGAACTTGTGTGACTCGTAAGCCATGGGTTGCCCATCTTGCATCAGGACCCCTTTGATCGTCGTGTCGGACGCATCGGCATGAATTTCAAAGGGTTTGTCGAATTTTGGGAGTTTCAGGAGAGGTGCATTGCACATCGTGACCTTGAGTGCTTCAAAAGCATCCTCCTCTTACTTGGCCCCATTTGAAGGCCTCTTTCTCTTTGATCAACTCCAAGAGCAGGGCTGCAATCGTGCTAAAATCCCGAATGAAACGGCGAGGGATCTAGCGAAATTTGATGAATTCCCGGACCGCTTTGACTGTAGTTGTTGGGGGGGCCATTTAAGCACTGCTTCCACTTTCTTGGGATCGATGTGAAGCCCAAAAATGCAACCTTCTTCATGGCAAACTCGCATTTGCTTGGTTTAGGGTAGAGGAAGCGTTCGCGGAGGTGTTGCAGAACAGCCTTCATGTGTTCATAGTGCTCTTCTAATGTGCAGTTGTAAATCAGCGGGTCGTTAATGTATATGATGAGAAACAGATCCAGCATATCCTGGAAGCCATCATTCATATCTCGACAAAACGTTACGGGGGCCCCTATGAGCCCGAACGGCATGACTAGCCACTCGTAACTTCCATAGCGTGTATGAAACGCGGTCTTCTCAATGTGTTCTTGAGCCACCCTAATTTGATGGTATCCGGATCAAAGATCTTTGTGTGTGAGGTATGCCTTGCCTAGGCGGTCTAGAAGCTCCTCCGTGAGGGAAACTGGATACTTGCTTTTTATAGTGTTTTTGTTGAGGGCTCAGTAGTTGATGCATAAGCGTAATGATCTTTCCTTCTTCTTCACAAAGAGGACTGGCACCCCATATGGAGACTTGCTTGGCCTGATGTACCCTTGCTCCTCTAGTTCGTGAAGCTCTTTCAAGTCTTTCTCGTTCATCTTGTATGGAGCTCAGGACGGAGGGGGTTGATCCTGGAAGGGTGTCAATTTGGTGTTGAACATTGAGGAGCGGTGGGAGTCCGGGTGGAACGTGTCGGTAGGGACGTCCGCGTATTCCTCCAATAGAAACATGAAGCTAGGATGGCCTATCTTTGATATGTCAATGGGGGCGGGTTCCACTTCCTTGTCCATTGGTTGTAGGAGGCATAAATGTGCCATTCCACCTTGGTACACGGCCTTGGTGAACTGCTTGTGGGATAAGGGTTTGGATGGGTGTTGAGATGAAGAGGCCCGTGCTTGAGCCGTCGGCTCTCGCTTTGGTTTATTCGGGTGGCGATGATGTGAGAAGCTATGGTCCTACTTGTGCTTGGGTACCCTTTCGATGAAGGATTCCTCCCTTGCTGACTGGACGCGATGACAGTCGACGACAATGGATTGGCCTTTTTGATGTAGGAGAAGTTTGTCTCTCCCTTTCCCAAAGTATGTGATTCATGTGTTGGTCCATGAACGAGAGCCCGATGATGGCGTCGAAATATTCCATCGGTAAGACGAGGAAATTTAAGTGCCCAAACTACTGTCCTAAGTAGACAGGTACTCCTTTGGCATGTCGAACATGACTCTCGTGCCCTTGGGCGAATACCACTCACATTTAGAGCATTTTGCTAAGTTCGAGCCCAAGGCGGCGGGCTAGGTCCGGGGTCATGAAGTTACGTGTTGCACCGGTGTCAACAAGCATAGGGATATCAAGGCCTCGAATTTTGCCCATGACAAATGTTTGGTGAACTATCGACAACGCGATCGGATTACATTTGGCCTTGCCTTTGTAAGAAGCCCGTTGTGGTGACTCGGGGTCATTGGATTCACTACTCGTCCTCCGTGATTCTTGGACCCGATGTGGATGCTTCTTCCTGAGGCGGACCCTGTGTGGAGTTGACCTTGGTATCTTGTGGTTGCCGTTGATAGAGGTGGGATGGGTGGGGGCCACGACAGAATTGGCACAACAGTTCTGGGTCCCATCGATTTTGATTGTTTCTGTTTGGGGAGCTTCTTATGATATCTTGTGGAGCAAGAAGGGCACGCTGTCCCGTACTCTGATTCTGACCTTGGCCTCGTGGGTACTCGATCTTCCTTCGTTGCGTTTGGTTTTGGTTGAATAGTATGTTAGTGTCTCGCTTGCTTCCTTGCCCTTGATCGGTAGGTTTCGGTTGCGGGTTCGTGTAGGCATCATTTAGTCGCTCGACTATGCTAGCTGCTACTTCCCATGTTTGTGGGTTTCGCTTCTCAACTTCCTTTCGGTAGTAGGGTGAGCACCCCTAGAGGAACCCGTGTAGGTGGTCTATCTGTCTCATGTCTGAGATCCGGAGCATGATTTTTCTATACTGGGAGATGTATGGTGATATGAATCTGTCCTGACGAAGGTTCTGCCACTCATCCCATGCCTGGAAGGCCTCGTTGCGGGGGACGAAGAGGTCGATGAGGGTTGTCTTGAATTGATCCCAAGTGCCCTAGGCTTGCTTCTTTTGTTCTGCCATGTATCATGTTGAGGCTTCATCATGAAGGAATTGGCTGGCCGTGCGGGTCCAATTGTTACGGCCAATATGGAGCATATGGAGGTAGTTCTCTATTGTAACGATCCACCGGTTGACGATTATGGAATTGCGACCGCCATGGTACTTGTCGGGTGGATTGGGTTTGAAGAGACCGAGGGAATCTGGGTCATCTATGTCCACCGGTTGGAGATGATTGATCGACGATGGGTTAATGGGAGTCGCTTGCGGTTGGGGGGTCGGTTGCGTGTTCGGTTGGGGGCTCGGTTGCGGGTTGGTTTGGCTTGAGGAGAAGAGGTGGAGTTTGACTAGATTGGCTAGCCGAGTGAGGGAGTCCTCTAATCGGTCGATGCGGTTTGTTACATCGGTTTGGTCGTTGAATCTGGTTGATGGCTCGGCCCGGTGTGGAACTTGGCCTCCTGGAGTCATTCATGTAGATCGGCATTGTCGAGCAAGATTTTGTTGGTTGATCTCTGCTTCGAGGGCCTTTCGGTGAGCCCGGTTGCGTATTCGACGGTCGATTACATTGTAATCATGGTCTGCACCCAAGGTATGTCGGGCCATGGCGTCATCATACTTGTCGGCTATTGGGACCGAGAGCCCGACGGTGGAAACCCGGGGAAAGAGAGGGTGGGGTGTGTGTGGGGCTAGCGGCGGCTCGGCGGTGGTGGTCCGGCGATGGCACTGTGGCACTAGAGAGGAGGTGTGGTGAGCCGATGGATGGGAGGGAGGCACCTTTGCGAGGGGGGAGAGGGGGACCCTTGAGAGGGGGGGGGGGGTGTCCCTTGGGGGTTTTTGGGGGGGTGGGGGGGAGGAAGGACCCTTGAGGAAGGGGGGGCACCCGTGAAGAGGGTGGGAGGGAGGGGAAAAGCACGTACATGCGGGAGGGGGGGAGGGAGGGAGGAAGGACCCTTGAGGAAGGGGGGGGGCACCCGTGAAGAGGGTGGGAGGGAGGGGAAAAGCACGTACATGCGATCTCGCGAGACTCACCAAGGATGGGCCTCGGACGTTAAACACTGGTGTGAGAGTCTTCCCGTCCAAAGGCTTCCATTAGGATCGTGCTCTGATACCATTTGAGACGTCCTGGAATGTCCCAAACGCCCAAGGCCCATGAGAGGGCAAGCCCAAGGTGTGCGCAAGAAAAACGTACACGGAATGCCAAGGTGATTGCGCAAGAAAGCGTTTTTATATTACTTTTGCAAGAGCTTACAACAATCGGCAATGAAAGGTTGGCATAAGGGGAAGCGACATCCAGGTGCACTACTACCCCTCATAGTTGCCCACAATTTGGTGCCATAGGGTAACCTCCCAGGCACTAAAAAGTCTTGGATAGAAATAGAAGGGCTGTCACATGAGGGAGGGGGAAAGGGAGGGAGGGAGGGAGGGGGAGGGAGGGGGGAGGAGGGAGGGAAAGGGGGGGGAGGGAGGGAGGGGGGGAGGGAGAGAGGGAGGGGGGGAGGGAGGGAGGGAGGGGGGAGGGAGGGGGGGAGTAGGTAGGGAAGGGGGGGAGGGAGGGAGGGAGGGAGGGGGGAGGGAGAGAGGGAGGGGGGAAGGGGGGGGAGGGAGGGAGGATAGGGGGGATGGGGGGGAGGGAGGGAGATATATATTGATTGATTGATTGATTGATTGAAGGATGGAACATCCCCCTACTTTGGGAGCATTATTGGTAGGGTTGCTAATCGAATCAGCGGTGCAGCCTTTACCTTGGATGGAAAGGAACACATGCTGACTGCAACAAGTGTCAACCCTAATGTTACATTGCATGGTCAACAACCTCTATCTACAGGGCAGTAATTCATAGTCAATGCCATTGATTTTTGTCCTTATGGAAGTTGTACATTTGTGTTGATAGGCGGGAAGAAAGGATTTGATAAGGTTTTGTGGGGAGTGAAAAGGTTTGGCTGTGAACCAGATCCGTTTGTTGAGTTCTGCTACCGAAGCTTTGATGGTGAAGAAGGTAATTTCCCAATTCTATTAAAGCTCAATGATTATTGCTTAATGAGGCTATACGCCATTAGTATATATGCAGGCTGTAAGTTAGTAGTATTTATGCAGGCTTTCCTGGTGATGTGGATGTGTCTATAACATACACACTTAGTGGGGATTTTGAGTTGAGGACAGAGATGGAAGCACTTCCAATCAATAAAGCTACCCCTATCAGTCTGGCACAGCACACTTACTGGAACTTAGCCGGCCATGATAGTGGGGATATTCTAGGGCACTATGTTTGCATACAGGCGAGTCACATCACTCCAGTGAATGAGCACCTGATACCAAAAGGAGATTATCTACCTGTACATGATACCCCTTTTGATTTTAGAAACTTGAGACAAATCAGGGAATCATTTGGCAATGTTCCTGGGGGATACGACCACAATTATGTTCTTGAGAAGGTAGATAATGACAGAAATAATGTGCATTTTGCTGCCAGGGTGAAGGACATGGAGAGTGGCAGGGTAATGGATTTGTTTACTAATGCCCCTGGAATTCAATTTTATACTGGAAACTTTATATCAGAAATGGAAGGCAAAAATGGTTCTAAATACTATAAACACAGTGGACTTTGTTTAGAGACACAGGGTTTCCCAAATGCTGTTAATCAGTCCAACTTTGTGCCTGTAGTCTATAGACCTGGTCAAGCCTATAAGCATTGCATGATTCACAGGTTTTTTACAGAATGAATAGAGCGTTTGTGAGGAGAACAGTCACATTAAAAGTACTCACGTTCCAAATGCTAGGCTCATATGAATTCTCGGCTCTATTTTAGATAGTTACATAAACATTTTTCTACATAGAAAAGCATAGCGGTTTGCATAATCTATCGTATCATGTGATTAGAGTGCTTTTGCTTTCTTATTGTGTATTGCTGAAGTACATGGATGCCATGAGGGAAAGTTTTCATGGATTTTTTTTTTTTCTACATCCCATGTCAAGCAACCCTCTCTAGCAAACTCAGTTGTTTACTGCATAATTATTGTTAATGAACTCCATATGTTCAATGTTTGTATACGGATTGTCTATGTAACTTCCTCTATGCTGTAATTGTCAAACATTTGTTGTATCCCTTGATAGCAAACCTGTGATTTGGGGGGTAAACAGAACATTCCTCCCTCGTATCACTTACAAAAGGAACTGATTGATATGGGGTTGGCTTACTAGAGACACCAAATGGAAGGAAAAAATGGTTCTAAATACTATAAACACAGTGGAATTATTTTAGAGAGACACGGTTTCCCAAATGCTGTTAATCAGTCCAACTTTGTGCCTGTAGTCTACAGATCTGGTCAAGTCCATCAGCATTGCATGATTCACAGGTTTTTTACAGAATGAATAGAGCGTTTATGAGGAGAACAGTCACAGTAATAAGTACTCAGGTTCCAAATGCTAAGGCCCATATGAATTCTCGGCTCTATTTTAGATAGTTACATAAACATTCTTCTACATGAAAAAGCATAGCTGTTTGCATAATCTATCATATCATGTGATTGGAGTGCTTTTGCTTTCTTACTGTGTATTGCTGAAGAACATGGATGCCATGAGTGAAAATTTTCATGGATTTTTTTTTTCCCCCTCCATCCCATGTGAAGCAACCCTCTCTAGCAAACTCAGTTGTTTGTGGATTGATAACTTCTGGAAGCTGTGTAACCTTCTGATAAGAAGTGAGTTATTTATGGGGAAACTAGCAAGGCAACCAGTGCCACTTCTGACCATATGATGGTAAGAAGGTCAACTAAGAAAGGGATGTAGCGCTACTACTGACCAAAGTCTGCAAAACAAGCTGCACAATCTGTAGAAAGGGATGGTCTATCTATCCTAGTTCATATCATATGATATCACAGTTTTATTGGCTTCTCATATTTCATTCTTAAGAGGATGAAGATGATTTAGAACTCTGGAGGGGATGGTCTTTGAGGTATTAGTCAAGAAGTTTGGGCAACCTTGTCAGTTTGTTGAGATTCTTAGAGGTGGATTGTCTGAAACGTGTTCAGAATCAACGAATTTGGCCTTCGAGGTACTAGCCATGTGATTGAGCAACGTTATCAATATGTTGTGATTCTATGATCTTTCTTTTGAATTCTTAAAGATGAGTTTCTTATAGGTACTTAACACTAGTGTTGTACTTGGACACTTTAGTGTCCTGAAAAAGAGGCAATGTTTGATGAATTTTTTAGATTACTGGAAGGAACCATTTATAAATGTAACTATGCAACATGTTGGCATAAGGATTGAACACTTTTAGAAAAATATAGTTTTTATTAAAGGATAAAAAAATTAATATTTATTCACTAATTTTATGATGCTAATTTCAATACTGGCGCAAAAATTACAGTGATGTAAGTTAGAGGTTTTTTTCATTAAAATCATGATCTTGTTATTTTCATTGGTTTAAATGCAATAAAATTTTTTATTTTATATATGTCACCATGTTTCCATCGATAATTAGAGATTTGTAATGAATTTTACTAGGTTTATGGCATAAAATGAAGCTCATTTGTGATATGACAGTCTTATCATCTATGAATTTTTTTGCAAAGTGACGGTATGAACATGCATCATTTTTTGTTATCAAAATACTATTTGATATTATTACAACTAGAAATATTTTTTTGACAACCTTAGGAGTCGAATTTCTATGCCGTTTCTTCAGTTTAATCAATACCACTGTTCTTTTACGCTAAGAAAAGGTCATTTTATGAGGAAATATTGCATATGCTACATAATTAAAGTTAACATGCTAGTTTTTTCTATATAAAATAGTTTATAATGCTTATAGAATTATTTTGATTCATAATATTTACCTTATATCATTTAGAAAACCTAATTTCATAGGATGAAGTTTTATTCTCGATAGAGAGGATTATGGCCATTCAATGAAATATTGCGATTTTTAGTGGTATGTGAGATACATACAAAATTATTGGTTCAAAGACATGTAGCATATCTTTATTCTACTATATGATGGTTTTTGAAATAAAACACAAACCATTTTAGTGTTTTTATGAATCAATATCATATAGAAGCTTGCTAAAGTGTATAACTATATAATGAGCACCCTATATTGTACTAATTTTTTTATTATAAAAATGATTTTTCTAGTTCCCAAGACTTGTCTTGAATGATTATATGACCATAAATTAACATTAGAAAAATGATTCCAATAGGAGGAAAATTCTTTTTATGGAGATATTTCTTTCTTCTAATATATAAGCTTACAGAAAAACAATTTATCTCAACCATATTCAATCATTTGTATATTTTGAGTTATCAAAAAAGGTTATTTTTTAATATATATATTTTCTATAGAGCCTCTATGTATAGATCTTTATGGGGCTTTAAGGTTTTTTCAAAATTTTATCTGATTAGTATGTGTGATTTTTTTTATTTATTAGAAAAAAGGGCACTATAGTGTCTTGTTTTGGTACAACACTAGTGTTAAATACGTATGACCTTGGTCTTTCAAGTACTAGCCTTGCGATTGGCAGCGTTGTTAGTAAGTTGAGATCGTTAGGGTATGCTTATATTTTCTGGCATGTCCAGAATCATACGATCTCTCATCTGACTTCTTAAAGATGAGATTCTTAGAGATATTTCGATACTTTGAAAACGTGCCCAGAATTATATGACCTTGGTCTTTGGGGTACTAGCCATGCAATTTGGGAACGTACCACCTCTTATTTGAATTTTGAAACCCTTAAAAAATGATTGCTTTCCATCCCTTTCAACGAGTATGAGAAGCGCCAATTACCATGTCATTGGGCATGAACCATGAGAAACCTCAATCATTGGGGTCACGAAGTAGTAGTCACACATGTTATTAAATTGCAAGGAATATATTTTGGTGAAAATGAGTCAAATTGCAAGGAATATATTCTGGTGAAAATATACTTTGTCCACGTCCCGTTGGTCTAGCGGTTGAGTCTTTGATCTTTTGCGGCGGAGGTCGAGAGTTCAATCCCCAAGCTGGATTTGTAATGGCTTTGGCTACTCTAAACAAGTTGAAACCAATTGTAATGTTGTCTAATTCTTGCTTTGTAGGATAGGGGGGGGGGGGTTCCATCGGTATTATGCCTATTCACTTGTACAGTTGTTCTTTCAAAGTCAAAGCTCGAGGGCGCAAGCGCATGCTGAACCTCCATTTTAAAAAAATGAGTCAAATTTCGTTTGCTTCTCAAAGTTGGTCTCATCAAAGTATGATAAATGAGAATGGGCCTTTCTTATATAGTGATTTTTAAGCATGAGAATATAACGAAGATTCAATATTTTGCTCATCAAGGTCGTCGTCTTCACTTTTTTGTTTAATGTGTGTTATATGGAAGAGTTACTAATCGAGAGAGAGATTCAAGAGGTAGAGACAAATGCACATAGATAAATAGATAGATAGATAGATACATAGATGGATGGATGGATGGATGGATGGATGGATAGATGTAGAGAGAGAGAGAGAGAGAGAGAGAGAGAGAGAGAGAGAGAGAGAGAGAGAGAGAGAGAGAGAGAGAGAGAGAGAGAGAGAGAGAGAGAGAGAGAGAGAGAGAGAGAGAGAGAGAATTGGGGGGGGGGGGCGAGGGGGGAGGGGTGAGAAGTCCTTGAATGCCCCAATATCCCAAGGCCAGAAAGAGGACCTGAGGCTTGTGCAAGAGAAAACGTACATAGAAAGCCAATTTGTTTGCCAAAGAAAGCATTTTGATTATTTTTGCATGAGATTATAACGAGACGGCAAAGAGAGCTTGGATAAGGGGAAGTGGCATCTAGGTGCACTATTAACCTTTATAGTTACACACAATTCAATGTCGAAATACAGGGCCATCATATCCTCTGTCAACTTGAGCTTGTTGCCCTCAACAAGTGGGTCTGGACTTACAAATTTTTGGGTGATTACAAATTATTGTGATACAAAAGTTTGGGAACATTACAATGGGTGAAGGTCTTAAGTAGGCCTAAGATGTGTGATCGAGTTTTCTTATGAGGGGATGATCCAGGCCGAAATTATTGGCTAGGATCCAGTCAGCATCTGCGAGAATGCCATTTGATGAGGAACTCGGTGCCTTCACGTCCATGACTAACGCGCAAGATGGCCTTCGGTTGGAATTGGTTCTCGCCATCTTGTAGTACCAAGACTTCGCATCCATACTTGGAATCTGGCTTGCAGCACTTGAGTAAACTTACGCGGACTGCGTTATGAAATTGCATGTTGTCTGGAAGCTCTAACCGGTATGTGATCAGGTTGATCTGCTTTACCAACTTGTATGGGCCATAGTAGCGAGGTTGAACCTGTGTGTGAAGTTGCGAGGCAGGGTGATGTTCCGTGAGTTGACGAGAACTAAGTTGCCCGCATTGAAAACTTCGACTGGTCTCATCTTTTGGTTCGCATACTTGGCTATTCGTTCCTAGCTTTTTTGTAGAATTGACTTGGCTTCTTCCAACTTTGTGATCCATTGGTCTAAGAAAGACCCACAATCCGTGGTTGAGAGCGTGGAATCTTGTGTAAGTGCGAGCGGGGTGATCACTTCCTTTTTGGTTGCTAACTCGAACGGGGTCATCTTCATGCTTGAGTGGATCGAGGCATGATAATGAAATTCGAGGATGTCTAAGTGCTTGGCCCAATCATTTTGATAAGCTTGAACATAGTTGCAGATGTAATTTTTGATTGTTTGGTTGAGCCGTTCGGGGTTTGAGGGTGATAAGTTGAGGAAAATATGAGTTGCATGTCGAGCAAACAAAAAAGTTCGGTCCATACTTGACTCAAGGATCAACCATCTCGATCTGATATGATGGCCAAAGAAAGTCTTTGATACTTGATTGTGTGTGTAAAGAAGAGCTGGGCCACTATCTTCACACTCAAAGGGGGCCTCTTTGAGATGAAATGGGCTTGCTTTGTGAAGTAATTGACCACCACAAAAATGATGGTGTATGCTGGTGTATCCTTGGGACATTGGGGGCTCAGTTATGAAGTCCATGCTAATCATCCCCTAGGGTCTATTCGGAATCGGTAACGATTGGAGGAGGTCGACGGGCTTGACTCGATCTTAACACACATAACGGACAAGTCAGACACATTTCAACGTACTCTTGGACTTGAACTTTCATTCTGGGTTAGTAAAAGTGCTTATGTAGTAGCTCATAACTACGGTATTGACCTCCATGTCTAGCCACTTTGCAATCATGTCTCTCCCAAAGCACCTCTTTACATATCTTGAAGTCCTCGGAGACATAAATTCAGTCTTTGCAATAGAGTATGCCATCTTGGATTGTGTATCAGCCCAGTTGAGCATTCCTTTGAACTGCATGCATGAGTTCTTGAACTCACGTATCACACTCTTGAGCTAACTTAATCTGGCCCTTCAGATTTGAGGCAATCATTGACATTGCTTGCACTTTGGGCCTTCTACTTAGAGCATTGGGCATGACGTTTTGCTTCCCCAAGTTATGAATGATCTCGATGTCGAATTCTGCAAGGAAATCTTGCCAGCTAGCCTGCTTCGGGCTTAACTTTGGTTGAGAGGCGAAGTACTTAAGGGAGTGGGGAGTGTTGGCATAGAAGCAATGAGGAGACAAAGCAGTCAAGTACAATTCGCTATAGAAAAGGCCCAATCATTTTTTTCATAAATTCTTTCCAACGAATAGTGATTTTAATCACTACACCAACCTTGTAAATACCATTTTTGATAATTGCAACTCCATTTTGTACAAGCTGAAGAGTCCTCGAACTTGAGGAGTAGTAGAAATACTTACATACCAATTTTCATTAGACTCCGTTTGAGCCTTCAAATAAGCCTTGAAACCTAATTTTTAACTAGGTCGGACACTAGGTCTCGACAGCGCCAAAACCTAGCCAAAAACTATAAAAAGAGCTAGAGAGATCATTTTTGAGGTTAGTTTGTGAGAGTTTTGAGCAATTGAAAGAGATTTCTTGAGTAATAGAAAGCACTCCATTGTTCCTCTCTTTATTCTTGCCTTGTCTGTACGTGTGTGTATGTGTATGCATGCTAGTGTGCTTCTCACTCACGCACTTGTGCATTCATTTGCTCATAGTCATCATACTAGTTCTCATGTCTCCACGGATTGACATTTATGAGGTAGATCTCCTCACGTTGGTACTTGCCATTGTGCTAGAGTGACATCAAATTTGGCATCGTTTCCGGCGAGAGAGCTTTGAGGATGATCGTGTGATGGTAAGACGTAGAGTTGTGATGTTGGAGTCATACGTATTTTCCTTACTTTTCATCATTTTTTCTTATTTTCTTCATCACCATTATCACCATCGTCATCCTCACCATCTGCCACCTCCATCTCCACCTTCGTAAAATTTTCAGTTTTTTAGTCATATTCCTCTCCCCACCTCATTCCCATCATTCACTTGTAAGAGCGAATGAGAGAGCTTATGTGCGATCTGTTTTT
This sequence comes from Ceratopteris richardii, assembly GCA_020310875.1. Taxonomy (NCBI): domain Eukaryota; kingdom Viridiplantae; phylum Streptophyta; class Polypodiopsida; order Polypodiales; family Pteridaceae; genus Ceratopteris; species Ceratopteris richardii. The sequence goes on from CM035412.1 coordinate 196,342,247, forward strand.
TGTGTTTTTGAGCTTTCGTTGTAGGATTTGGTTGTATCACCATCCCCAGTAGCTTGCCCAGGTATGACAGACCTCTGTACAGGTCTCGAGAGGACGAGCTCTACTTGTTTTGACAAAGAGAGAAAGTTGGTATTTTAAGTTTTCATGCATGGCATGATAAACCTCACCATTAGAGCACTCAAAATCATCAAAAAGTTCCAAAAAAATTGCGCTTTTTTTTGTCTATCGCGACAAATCAAAACCACGATAGACGACATACAACGTCAATTGCGACAGATAGTGTCAATTGCGATAGACAACGTCTATCGTGACAGACCAAAACCACGACAGGCAGTGTCTATCGCGACAGACACTTGTCTATCATGACATACTAAAATCCACGATAGACAATATACTAATTTTTTGATAGACATCCGTCTATTGCTACAGACATCTGTCTATCGCGACAGACAGACCCCATGATAGACATCGTCTATCGTAACAGAGACCATCTATCGCGAAAAATACGACCACAATAGATGACTGACACCCCTCTATCGCGACAAACACTGTCTATTACGACAAACACTGTCTATGGCGACAAACAACGTCTATCGCGACAGATAGGATCCCACGACAGATGACAAACACTTGTCTATCGTGATAGACATCCATGTGCGACAGACAAGACCCCAAGATAAATGACAGACAACGTCTATCGCAACAGATAGAGCCCACGATAGACACCGTCTATCGTGATAGACAACCATGTGCGACAGACACCGTCTATCACAATAGACAAACATTTTCGACAAAAATTAAAGGGGTAATTTTATGAAAATTTGGGCTAAAAGTTGGCATATTTTGATGCCATTAATCTACATCATTACACAAGCCTTACAAAAATGCACTAATATCATGTGAGGTCCTGTTTGGTTGTTTCAACTCCCAGAATCCTGAACCGAAATGACTTTATCATACGAAACAAAATTCGTTTTTTGAGCTCTAGAGCTCGTTGGAAATCTCGTGGTGAATCCTACACGGCCTCAACTTTTTTTCTCAAGAATAATGTGTTGATTTTCAGATAGGGTATTTTGAAATTGACCCTAAGTGGGATTAGGAAACCTAGGGGGTCCTAGAAAATTTTTGTGCAATACAAAAGGGGGAAAAAGGGTCTTTAAAAGTTATCTGAAGTAAATTGTCTGTCATTTGAAGTTAAAAGCTTGAGCCAAGATTTGCACTTTTACAGGATCATTAAGAGGTATCGAGAGACCAAAGCAAGGTGGCAGTGTGTGTAGACTTGGGGACGTGCATCCTGACCATACAAGTGCAACAAGGAGAAGCGACTTGAGGTTGGAAGATCTCTGAACCTCCTCAATCCATTCTCAGCTTAGGTTAAGTGTGGGTAAATGTTTTGATTGACTAGGGGTACGCTAGGAACACTCAAGTTCTAAGAGCCATTAATTCTCAAGTTCAAGAATAGATTAAGTGCAATCAAGGGACAACTTAAGGGCATAAAGGATATTTGGTTGGACGAAAAACATCAAGTATGATAAACTTAAATGCTCCTGATGATGCATATTCAAAGACAAGGAAATACCTCGTAAAGAAATTAAAAGGAACAAGTGAATGATATTAAGGAATCAACAACCTGGTTGTACAAAGGTCATTGGACTAATCAGTAGGGCATATGAACCTGAGTTCAAGAAGACACCTAGGAAGAGACCGTCGAAGTATCAGATCATCCGAGGCTAGCATCAACCATACCACTAGGTCTTCGGCTCAACAACTTAGCGATTATCCCTATATACTCACTTCAGAAACAAGTGACTCTGAAATGTCTTATAGCATGGAGAGACCCGTAGGTAGCTCAGGAGTGATGTACCTAGAAAAACCAGAGGGTCCTTACAAGACTCAACTGGAATATATCAAGACCAACCGATTAGGTGATCGCATCTATGAGGACGGTCTGAGAAAATCTGTTGTCCAAATAAAAAACCCAGATCAACCCATTGGACTAGAACATCCAGTAGTCAAATTCGAAAACGATTCATACATAGATAAAGAAGGAACAATGTATGTGATCATCAGCCAACCAGATAGGACATATGAATTTGGCAACATAATCTCAGAGATCGAAATAGGTGACATAGAGCAAAGGAAATTAGGAAGAGAGCCAAGAACCTCTCGAGGCAAATCCGTCCTGACTAGAGTGATCACTCCAGAGTGGGTCCCCCAAGACAATAAGAGCATAGATTTGCTCTTAAACGAGAGAGGAGGCTTTCTGGAGGTATAAACCTGACCAGCCTAATGAAGTGGGAATGCTTACCATATATGAATTCAAAGATCTAGAGACCCTAGGCAAAGTGACCTACTTAGACAATACCTCAGAGAGGGTCTTTGTGGTCTCAGAGCATGGTATGTATGCCTACACTTGGAAGGGTGAATGTGTTTTTCCCCAACCAATATCCAATGTCTCTTATGGTCACAAAGGAGCTGGAACATCTCAAACTCAAGGAACTCAGAGAGACAAGAGTAGAGATAGACTCGAGGTGAGCTTCGCTACCCCACTGGGACAAGAAAGAACGAGAACAGAGATGGATAGAATGGAAAATGAGAGACATAGGGATCCAACGACTCAAAGAAATGCAATCAAATCCCCTCTGCCAAGGCCTAGAGAACACACTAGGACCTTGAGGCTTACACAATTGGTTAAATCCATGAAGAATTGCTTCGATGGCACTGGAGATCCGTATGATCAGGTGGCAGAATTTAGATAAGTGTTGAGAGCTGAACAAGTCGAGGATCTGTTCACTCAGTACAATGCCTTTAGTCTAACTCTCAAGAGCACTGCGCTTACGTGGTTTCAACCACTACACCATATGCAATTTAGGAATATAGAACAATTGCTAGAAGCCTTCATCACAGAATTTTCTAAGAGTGGCATAAGGCACAACACTTCCTCATTGATCCATAGTTTTAAACAAACACCTCAAGAGACAGTGAGACTTGCAGGAAGAAGATTTCGGCAATACCTAGAGAGATGCGCTGTGCCCGAGTTACCCACACCTACCAAACAAGTGGTTTATTCTTAGAGGGTTTGTTAAGTACCAAATTGATAATGACCATGCATAACGCATTCCACTTTTCAAAACCCATAGACACTTGTACAAACCTCCAAGAAGGGGGGGAACTCAAAAAAAAAAAAGAAATCATAAGCTATGTATATATGTAAATATGATTCTTGTGTACATAATAGATTTTTGTAATCAAGGTTTTTGCAATGGACATAATTAATGGTATCTGAGTCCTTGTAGATTGGAGATGGAAGAAATCTAATCTTGCAAAAGTGCTGATGTGGAGAAGATGTTAACTACCCATTTGAGGAGGAGGACATAAGAATAACGATCTCACATTGCTTAGAGGATAGGGAAATAGAAGGGTGCTTTTCCAATCACTTGAGAGCCCCAACAATAAGGAAATGATCATATAATCCCTAGAAAGAGAGTGGAAGAAAGAGAAGGAAGATACACTACTATTTAGAGGGGATAATATCTTATTCCTTGAACTATTATACTCCAAGAAAAGAGGAATTTTGGTGAATCAATGATGATTTCTTCACAAGAAATGCATTATACTTTGGATATTACATGGAAAACAAAATCAATCAAATACAATCTTTCAAGTGTGTTAAACTTATGTGTCCCTCAAGTAGCTTTGATGTGAGCCATTTCCCTATACATGGGCACTTTTTACTCCAGTATTGGGTAGTGGTTTTTTTTCCCATGTAACCACATATACATGATGTTACTAATCATATACCAATAGAGAGATCTTCTAGCCATGTACATGGGGATTCACTTATAGCTCTCACCTTTTTCATTCTCATATTGATCATATATAGAGAGAGCTCTTCTAGCCATTGCGTGTCTCTATGCTTGGATCTCCTTCTTCATGCGTGTGTACTTATTTTCATGATTCCTCACTCACTCACACACCCAATAGTCATTTTTCCCCCCACGTACTTAGGGATTCATGTATAGCTCGCTTTATTTATTCTCATATTACTAATTATATATCGACATAGAGCTCCTCTAGCCATCATGTGTCTCTATGCTTCGATATCCTTCTTCACTCTTGTGTGTGCTTTTATTCATGATTTGTCACTCACTCACACACCCAATAGTGGTATTTTGAAGTCCATCTCCTTCTTAACTTACTACTTTTTCATGACATTGCCGCACACACTTTTAAAAGTGCAAATTGGTTCGAGAGCATAGAAATACAAAGTTCAACAATCATTTTCACCATGTGCCCTAGAGTTCTATCCCCCTTTTTAATCCATTCATGCAATCCAATTCGCCATCAAAGTTATATTTATGAGCTGGATTTTAGCTTTGTTGAAGTTCATTTCTGGCTACTTTTGAGTTCGTTTCTGGCAAGTAACAATGACTTCTTTGGAATGCTTCAAGTTGAAGACAAGATTGATGGGAGAAGCTATACAATGTTGTCTTACATGATGAAGCATTTCCTTGTTGCAAAGTAATTATGGAACATAGTGGTAAATGTTGACAAGTGACTTGGTAGTTCTACTATGTAGCCCGTAATCATATATTTAGGATCTTCTTCAAGTATGCTGACTATGCTTTCTCCACCTATGCAAGAGCAACTTAGATGGGATGGAAAGGATGCTCATGCTCATGCATTGATTGCCCTTTCTATGAAGCGACATACTATTCCACACACACACACACACACACACATACACACACACACACACATACACACACACACACACACACACACACACACACACACATATATATATATATGTGTGTGTGTGTGTGTGTGTGTGTATTTGGCCATGTACTAATTCAAGACAATCTTGGGATACACTTTCCTCTTTGTATACAGTGTGTAATGAGGTAGGTGTTGCTTATAAGAGAAAGCAACTTCAAGATCTATGTATAGATGAAAATGAGTCAATGTATGTACATGTTACACACATCGAGGATTTGAAAGATCAATTGGAAAACATTGACTAGGTCATTTTGGATACATCATTCATTTCGATACTACTCAAAGGATTTCTTGAATCCTTTTAAATCTTTGCTACTACACTATGTTGGTTGCATAAGGAAATCCAAATATGTATACTTTTGATGAGGTTGTGTCTCATCTTTTTTAAAAAGAGCAATCAAGAGTGAATAGAAACAATTTGCTTGAGGGAACACAAGCACTTGCTATCACACAAAATGGAAAAAACAAGTATGGTTCAACTTTGGATTCATTAAAAGCAAAGCCTTACTCTTCCTCTTCCACTTCCTCCTCTCTTGATGGTGATAGGCAAAAGAAGAAGAGATGCAAGTATTGTTGAAAGGTTGGTCATACCGTTGATGAATGTAGAAAGCTTGCCAAGTATAATAAAAAGAAGAAAGAATCCAACATGTCTATTGTTGACAATACATCTAATAGAAAGAATGATGAAGGTAATGCTGCTCAAGATGTTTGGGCATGTGTTGTTACATGTCATTAAGATTCATCATCACATTCTACATGTATTATTGTGAATGAGGTTGATTCAAATTGGTTTTCTTATAGTGGTGTTTCAAAGCATATCATTTCATGCAAAATATTTTTTGCATCTTTGAAAGATGCACCCAAGGGAGGACATTTTGTGTATGTAAATGATGCTTTTTATCCTATTTTCGAAGTTGGATAAATTCAGCTTACAATCCAAATAGAGGTAGCGTTACTCTCAAGAATGTGTTGCATGTACCTAGTATCAAGAAAAAAATAATTTTGGTCCCTAGTATTGTTGATGCAAGAAGCAAGCCTAAGTGTTTTGCTTAAGCTTTATGGATTACTCTCATTACTTATTTCACATAGATGTAGACATGTGAACCTATGTCTCTAAAGTTCAGATGTTAAAACCTTGGACTTATCTTGGTCAAATGTAATAGTTAGAATTAGGAGGAATCTTGTGGATGAAGGGACCCAATATCCATGACATTAGTTGGGATTTAAATTCAAATCATTCCTAAGTTTTAGGATCATCTTTAGGTGGATGATGCAACATATTCAAATTCAAAAGTATGTACAAGTAGACCACCTTCTTGTTGTAGAAAAGAGAGAGCCTTCATGAGATCCATGAGCTTCATTTATTAGATTATATTGTACTCACTTCAAGTGATAGTAGTCCCCCACAGCTTCCTTGTATCATATGTGCAATCTCAATACACATCATGATTCATATATCTTGAGTATTCATTCTTCTTGTGTTGTTATAGCCTTGAGGTACACAATTAAATTGTGGGGTTCATTTCTATATTTTTGAGTATCCAATTCCAAAACTTCACTAGGTGTGAAGTTTCATTATCGAATGAGTATATCTTGATGTATGAATATTTGAATGTGATTGTGTTTGCACTTCATCTTCTTTCTAAAAAGTTGGGGTGACCCCCCATACTTGTTATACTTATTTCTCTATGTATAGTGAGGCTAAATTCATGAAATAATTTGCTTTAATTAGCTTCAAAATCTACTTGAACGTGTGCAAAAGCTCTCTCATCAATTTGTATTGTCATCTCTGAGTATTTTACTAAGAGCTTCAGTTCCCAAAATAGAAGGTTTTCTAAGTCTTGTGAAGTGAAAATTCATCTCTTTTGATACAATCATTTGATATCGATGTTTCAAAGGGTTAGGGGTTTTTTATGCATACTTTTGAAGCTAAGGAAATATATTAGATGTTCTAGAAGCTATCTTGGCTAGTGTTGAACAAGGTTTTGTCAACACTCACTCATCTCTATCTATACCCCATCACCTCTTTATAGTGGTATCACAACAAAGTTAAAGACTAATCATCATGGGTGATGAATTTCCCTCATCTATTGACAAATTGGATCAAGATAATCACTCAACATGGTCACTCATAATCGAGGCCTATCTATAACAAAGGAACATATATGGTTACATATCTAGAGATGAGATAATGCCAATACTGATAAGCAAGGTCCAACCAACACAGGGGAGTAGGGAAAGATTGAATGCATGATGCTCAAAGGATGCTTTGGCAAGGTCATACATTCTCAAATCTGTCTCTGATTTTTTACTCCCTCACATTAGGAATTACAAGACATCACAAGAGACATGGAATGTTGTGGAAGCATTCTTATCATCAAGGACCAAGGCCAAGAAGAATCAACTATGGATGGAGTTTACAACACTCAAGAAGATGCCCAAGCAAAGTGTGATTGATTTTGTCACCAAGATGAAGGATATTATAGACCAGCTTGGACGCACTAGAGAGGTCATTGATGAAGAACAAATAGTGATGCAATTCATTAATGGATCAAAGGTGATGAAAAATGGGAAGCCTTCACCACAACTATGGACCTCTACATGGACATACAAGTTCCCGACTTCAATATACTCATGGATAAATTTTCAACACATGAAGAAAAGCTTATGAAGAATGGAGACAACCAAAAAGGCAATCAATCCTCTGCTCTCTATGAAGTTTCAAGGTCAATGCTCAATGAAAAGAAACTCCCTAACTACTTGTGGGCAAAGGCAATATCAACATCTACCTATTTGGTGAAAAGACTTCCATCAAAGGCTATGGATGGAATGCCCCATGTGAGGCATGGAATGAAAGAAGACCTAGCCTTGATCCTTGCAGAATCTTTAGATGCATTGCATATGCATGCATACCTTCAGAGATTAGAGGTAAATTGGACCCTAAAGCAAAGAAATGTATATTCATTGACTATGAACTTAATAAAAAACATTATAGGTTGTACAATCCAAGAAACAAAGGTTTCATTATAAGTAGGGATGTTGTGTTTGATGAAAAACATCATGGTTTGAAGAAGATTTCAAGAGAATCAAACTGCCCTATGACATAGAGGAGGACTTTTCAACCCTATCAAAGAGAAATGAGCACACACTTGAAGCATCAAGTGATTTTCAAGATGATCAGAAGACTCCAAGGAGAGAAATCAATCCTTGGAACTCGAAAGGCAAAACCAAGGTGCAAGAGTTGAGGGATGTGGTATAATCCTCTCAAAAAACAATTAGAAGCTCAACTAGAGAAAAGAAGAAGACACAAAGATATGGCTATGATACATCATTAGTTACTAAATATTCTATATATCTAGTATAGGAGTCAAAATATGAGGATCCCTCAGCATATGAGGAAGCAAAGAAGAAGCCTAAATGGATGAACACCATGGAGGAAGAGCTTGATGCATTATAGGAAAATCAAACTTGGGAATCAGTGCCCAAGACTCCATCTATGAAGGCCATGTTGAGAAACATGGCCCAAGACAACAAAAATATTAAGACAAGCTATGGTGGATCAAAGTAAACTAGAAATATCATAATGATGAAATGAAATAGAAATGAGAAACTTACAAAGAAAGTATGGAGCTTGCACCTCATGGAAAGAGCCTCATGGTAGAGCATGAGTGAATGAGAAGAGGTGAAGTAAGCCCTCCTTATATGGAGTAGACGACAAAAGATGTAAGATAAATAGAGCTTGCATGAGAGTACATGAGAGCTTGTGAGAAGGCCTTTGCATGTGGGATAAAGTGGACACATGTGAATATAAAAGGGTGGAGCATGGACATCTCACCATCGCCCCTCCATGTGATGAACCTTCTATTTTTAATGTGGAGTACTATGGACATATGGGATCACTTAGTCCATTGGGTTTTAGATCAAAGGACATATGGAATCCTTAGACATAGCTTGGACATATGGCATCCCTTGGTTTTGTGGTTCCATGGACGTATGGTGTTGAGCCCATAAAATTCATGTTGATCAAAGTCAAAAGGTCAAAGTCAAAAGATCAAAGTCAACTAGTCAAAGTCAACAAGGTCAAGGTCAAAGTCAATAGGTGCAAAGTCAAAGTGCTAAAATGCAAGTGTCAAAGTGCACAGGTAGTGCACAATTACTCTAAAATTAGTCCAAGAATGGCCCTTGCCTTGATTTCCGTGTGTCGATCACGTACGCTCCTAACTGCAATGGTATCTTGGTGCTCACTTTGATGTCCCAAGATTGTCTTCACAAGTGGCAGCCAACGACTCACTGTTTTGTCCTGTAGTGACTTTAGACCAAAAGCCCAAAATTTTAATGGGGGGCCATACTTTCACCTGTGCGTACGTTCCCGCTTCACATACCCTCACATTTCCTTTTAAGTCTTCACTTTTGCACCTAAGGGGGGGTTCACCTGAACCTTCTAAAACACTTTAAAACACACTTTGAACCTTAGGGAAATTAGAGAAAATACCTCTGCAACCTGCAACTCACTTTCTCCAATTTACCCTTTGTGGACAATTAATGGAGGTCTGGTGCAGAGGAGGCCGGTGGCAAGAAGACTTTGGGATATTTGGTATTTTGTAATTGGGCACTCTGTGGGATTGTGCACAGAGGTATTGGCTTGTCTTGTACTTCAAACATTGTAATTGTCTTACTATAATCAATCAACAGAAGCTTCCAGGTGTATTGTCTCTTCTTGTTTCTTCCCTTTTCTCCTACAAACCCTCAAACTCCTTCTTGTCTAAGAATCCCCCAACAAAATTTGGCACGCCCGGTGGGACATCCGAGGAGATTTGAGCTTAGGAGAAACCAAGTGCAAAGCATAGAAGAGATCAAGTGTCGACAGCAATCAGACAAGAAGGAAGATTGTTAGAAGGTCCCCCAGTCCACTATCTTCAACATCATCAGTCAAGAGCATGGCGGGTCAGGTAGACTTGGAAACTTTACTCTCTAGATTAAATATAAAGTTTCCTTCTTTCAAAGGCCTAGCTGAGGAGGATCCGGATGAACACATTAGAAGGTTCTTGGCGCTATGTAAGACTAGAGGCCTAATGGGTAGGGAGGATGCCTTTTTGATTCTCTTCCCTGCCACATTAGAGGGATTAGCTGATAAGTGGTTCAGCCAGTTTGCTGAAAACCATTTTACCACTTGGGATGTGATGAAAGATGCTTTTAAAAATCAGTTCCAGCATGGCAACACTGCGGAGATTATCATAGAAGAGCTAGAAAATTTAAGATTAGGTCCAGGAGAAAAGTTCCCAGAGTTTGTGACTCGGGTCAAAGCACTAATGGCTAAATTGCCAGATCCACCACACGATTTTTTTGTTAAGAAATGGTTGGCTAAGCCCCTACCAGTGGCCACCCAATGCAAAATAAAGGAATTAGTGCTACCTACAACCTCCATAGAGGAGTTCATCAACACAGCCACACGCTTGGAGCAGATAAGGTACCAATATGGAGCAACTTCTTCCCAACCAACATATGGTACAGAAATGGAGGATCCAGTGATACAACTAAGGAAAGAGCTAGAGGGCTTAAAAAGAAATAAGCCCTACAAAGAGGAGGAGAATGCTGTTGCTCAATTGAGAAGGGAGATTGAAGCACTAAAGCTCCAAAAGGAGGAGGAGGCCCAGGCAGAGGAATTGGCTTAGCTACGACAGGAGTTGCAGGAGCTCAAAGGAGGTGGCATCAAGAGTGGACTTTGGTGTTCCATGTGCAGCAAGCAAGGTCACATAGTAAGTGAATGTCCTCTGTTAAGTGTGACTTGTTAATTATGCAGGAAAGTTGGCCATGAGGCCCATGAATGCCAATCAAGAGGAATGCCTGCAACGACATACTGGACACAAGGGGGACCCCCAACACCAGCAAATGTGATGGCTGCTGCACCAAATCAAGGTAACAACTATAATCCTAGACAGAGGAATAACTTTGGAAATGGGCCTAGGAGGCCAATCATCTGTTTCAGATGTGGAGAATGCGGGCACTATCAAAGTAGGTGCACCCTACCAGAAAATGCCCCTCCTTGCAGGAACTGCCCTGAGGCAAGAGACCATTATACAAATTGTTGTCCTAAGAATCAAGCCTCTTCATCCGGGCCTCATATTCAAATGATTTCGGTGCACAAAGAAGAAGTGTGTGATCTGGTCAATGAGCCATCACCATCTACCAGGGTGGTGCAATTAGAAGAAATAGAATCTTTGACTATGCAGACAAGAAGCAAGGGGAAGGCTCAAGCAGACATAGGACAAGGGTCAAAGATTAAGGAATGGAATCAAAACAGAGAACCGTCTGAAGATAAAGTCACCACAGGTGCAGATACAAGTCAACAAGGAGATCTCATATGCACCAGTGATGCCATTGGGCATGCCTTCAATAGGGCTCATGAGGAGTTTGATAAGTCAACTGGAGCCCATGCTCTCAAGGAATCAGAGGCTTCAAAACTACTCAAGTCCATGAAAAAGGAGGTTAGTATTTTTGATTTAATAAAGCTGGATGGGAAATTCAGATCAGAGTTATTGCAGATAATTGATGAAGCTTCCACTACAAGTTTGGTGGCAAAGACTACTGTTTTACATAAAGGAAAAATTGGAGGGGAAGCACCCCTTACATATTATAAAAGTCCTCGGCTGACAGTATCTATCAAAGGTCATGAATTTTAAGGAGTTATTGTGGATGGTGGTTCTGGCATTAACTTGATGCCTGAACACACAATGGAAAAGATTGGACTTCACCCTTCAAGGCCTGCAAATTTCACTGTTACTTTGGCAGATCAGAGCAAAGTAAGGCCCTTGGGAGTGATCCCAAAAGTTCCACTTGAAGTACAAGGTAATCTATTCATTCTGGATTTTGTGGTTTTAAGATTGCCCGAGGTTGAAGGAGGATTTCCCCTCTTAATTGGATGACCATGGCTGAGGCATGCAAGTGTCATTCATGATTGGGGCAAGGACACTATGTGGGTACAAAAGAAAGGGCAAGAGCTGACACAGATTCATTTAGAAGAGGGCCCAGATAATCAAGGAATTACTAGCATGATGCAAACAGTTGGCATATGCATGGAAACAGAATCGGAGGATCAACCCCATATAGATTTCGAGGAAGAAGAGGATATTCTAAATTGGCTCCAAGTAGGCAACTCTTCCTCTTGTTTTGGAATTTTTCTTAATCATTCTTGCACAACTGAAGGTTATGATGAAGATAAGGAAAAAGTCCAGGTTGATGGATTGGGAGAGCCCATCACAGACCACAGAAGGGGCAGGAAGACACCCCTCAAATACAACTTGGAGGAGGATATGACAACCACAGATAAAGAGGTTACTAAAGCTAAAGGCAAGGTAAAAAATTCTAGTGAAGAATGTTCTTTCCCAATTCAAGAAATCCCTGCAGGATGGATGCATGACAAGGAGGAACACATTGAAGTCCAAAATACACCTGCTCATGAAGCAATGCAAGAAAAGCTAGTAGAAGAAGACAAGGAAGAAGATGAGCAGGAAGATAATATGGTAGAGAGAAATCCTGTCCAAGAAATTCAATTAGGCACTCAAGACAATAATCGGCCAGTTTTGGTGGCCACTTGGTTGTGGAACCACCCAGGGCTCCTTGAAAAGGTAAAATAATTCTTGACCCATTATACAGATGTTTTTGCGTGGCATTATAAAGACTTAGAAGGAGTGCCTGCAACTTATGGAGAGCACATAATCCCTCTGGTTGATGGAGCCAAACCCGTAAGAGGGAAAAGTTATAGACTTAATCCAAAATATGCTGAAGCTGTCTATGTGGAGATCCAGAAGATGGAGGATGCAGGAATCATCATTCCTGTAGAACGCTCAGAGTGGCTCTCACCTATGGTTATAGTGTCAAAGAAGAATACTAATAAAATCAGAATTTGTGTTGACTTTAGAGCACTCAACAAGGTGACCATTCCAGATGGGTTCCCAATGCCTTTTGCAGAGCAGGTCATTGAAGAAGTGGCTGGGCATGCATTATATAGCTTTATGGATGGATTTAGTGGCTATAATCAAATATCAATACACCCAGAGGATCGTGAAAAGACTGCTTTTATCACACCTTGGGGAACATATGTGTATGTAAAAATGCCATTTGGGCTCAGAAATGCTCCAGCCACCTTTAACAAAACGGTCAATCTCATTTTTGGCCCCCTATTGCTGGAATCACTTAGAATCTTCATGGATGACTTCTCTTCGTTTTCAGGTTCTCACAAAGAAACTCCTCTAGATTGTTTGGACCATCACTTGAGGCAGCTGCAGAATGTTTTCAAAAGATGCAGGGAGACTAAGCTAAAGCTCAATCCAAACAAATGTCATTTCCTTGTGACAGAAGGAACTCTCTTAGGACATGTGGTGTTGGCTAAAGGTATGGCCCCAGATCCTGACAAAATCATTTCTATACTAAAGTTGCCTAAACCTAAATCCCCTAAAGAGATTCAGAGTTTCTTGGGGAATATTGGATACCATAGAAGATTTATAAAAATGTATGCAGAGATAGCCAGACCATTGGCTAGACTTACAGGTAAGGAAGTACCTTTTAAATGGGAAGAAGAGGAGGAAAAAGCATATCAAACATTACGGTCAAGGTTAGTGTCTGCTCCTATTTTGATCACACATGAGTGGTCACAAATTTTTCATATACATGTAGATGCCAGTGCCTATGCAGTGGGGGCAGTTTTGACCCAACCCAGTGAAGAATTTAAAATAGACAGACCAATTCAATATGCCAGTAGAATCTTGACCAAGGCTGAAAGGAATTACAATACTACAGAAAGGGAAGCCCTAGCAATGGTCTTTGCTGTCCAAAAATTCCGTCATTACTTACTGGGAGTAAAATTTATTATTATAACAGATCACCAACCACTAAAATACTTACTCAACAAACCACAAGCCACTGGTAGAATATGGAGGTGGTTATTGTTGTTCCAAGAGTTTGATTTTTCTGTAGTCCATAGACCAGGTAAAGAAAATGTTATGGCGGATCACCTATCCAGAATCAATATGACAAATCAAACTAGTGGAATCAATGATGATTTTCCAAATGCTCATCTGTTTCCGTACAAGCTCAAGGGTGGTATTATGATATCAAAAATTTCATTAAAACTGGGTTGTATCCAAAAAAGGCTAGTGCTGTGCAAAAGAAGAGACTGCTAATCAAGAGTAGACCATATACCTTCATTGAAGATAAATTGTATAGACAGGGCAAGGATGACAGGTTTAGGAAGTGTTTGGAAGAAGAAGAAGTGAGGGAAGTCCTTCATTCTACACATGAAGGTACAGGTGGTGGGCACCTTCCAGGGCATATTATGAGTCAGAGGGTACTGGATGCTGGTCTATGGTGGCCTACACTATTTAAGGATGCAGATGAATGGGGAAAGGCATGTGACGTTTGCCAGAGGTGTGGACCTAAGCCAACAAAGCAGAGGCATAACCCCTTGATTGTTTCCACTTCCTGGCAACCATTTGAGAAGTGGGGGCTAGATTTTGTAGGGCCCATCTACCCTCCCGCAATTCCAAAAAGAGAAAAATATCTCTTGATAGCTACATATTATGCGACAAAGTGGGCTGAAGCTATTGCCTCCCCCGATTGCACTGCCCAAACTGTTGCTGATTTCATTTATAGTAGCATCATTTGCAGGTTTGGATGCCCACTTGAAATTTGTACAGATCAAGGTACCCATTTTGTCAATAAGGTCCTGCAGGAAATTTTCAACAGGTATAGAATTCTACATAGGACATCTTGTGCTTACTATCCAAGAGCCAATGGACAGGCTGAATCGACAAACAAGGTTTTAATCTCAATGTTAAGAAAGGAGTGTATGTTACAGCCCACTTACTGGGGCATTGCTTATCAAGGTACCCTATGGGCATACAGGTTAGCCTACAAAGAGGCCACATGATATTCTCCATTCCAACTAGTTTATGGCATATTGCCCATTGAGCCCTTTGAATTTTTACAGGGATCACCTAAGATAGCATTCATGCAGGGCAAGATGGATTGTGATGTCTCTCAGAGGCTCGGAGCACTACATAACGTGGAGGAGATTCGTCTACTAGCAACAAAACAATTGATAGAGACTCAGATGAAGAGGAAGGAGGCACATGATCGACATCTGTGGAACAACAACATTGAAGTAGGCATGTTATTTCTTCTCCATAGACCTCATCTTCATACACAACTGAGAGGAAAATGGCTTCCACATTGGGAAGGACCTTACAGAGTCAAAACAATGCTAAATTGGGGTGCTGTGGAGTTAGAGACGTTGCAAGGACTGGCCTTGCCACTGGTCAACATATCCAGGCTCAAGGCCTATCATCAACACACTTGAAGAAGTATGGATCACCTGGAACTGCAAAATCTGTCCAGGTTGTACATAGCTTTCTCATCTCATTTTGCTCAGTTTTAGTAGTTTTCTTTAGCAATTTCATTCTTGTCCCTGGTGTTTTTAGCAAACCTAGAAGGCATTTCATAACCTCTGCAAACAAAAAAAAAACTTTTGGGTATTTTTTGGAAATTTTTCTAGCAATTTTAGCATTTTTCTAGCATTTTTTATCCCTTTTCGATGTCATTTTCTTGCCAATTAGGAGGAATAAAAGGAGGCTCTCTGTGGTTTGATGGAAGAAATTGAACTTAGCCCTGTGGAAAATTTCATGAGAATTTTTTCAGAATTTTTTGGCCATTTTTTGGCAATTTTTTGGATTTTTCCTTCATTTTTTCTCTATTTTTGGGTTATATTTCACAAAAAAAAAGAAAAAAAAAGAAAAAAAAAAAGCCCCCCAGGGCGTATTTTCCCAAAAAAAAAAAAGAAAAAAAAACCCACCGACTACACCGACCACCATCCCCCCCCCTCCCCCCCAACCCCCCCCCACCCCCCCCCCCCCCCCCCCCCCCCCCCCGCCCCCCCCACCTCTGCAAACAAAAAAAAAACTTTTTGGTATTTTTTGGAAATTTTTCTAGCAATTTTAGCATTTTTCTAGCATTTTTTATCCCTTTTCGATGTCATTTTCTTGCCAATTAGGAGGAATAAAAGGAGGCTCTCTGTGGTTTGATGGAAGAAATTGAACTTAGCCCTGTGGAAAATTTCATGAGAAATTTTTCAGAATTTTTTGGCCATTTTTTGGCAATTTTTTGGATTTTTCCTTCATTTTTTCTCTATTTTTGGGTTATATTTCACAAAAAAAAGAAAAAAAAAGAAAAAAAAAAAGCCCCCCAGGGCGTATTTTCCCAAAAAAAAAAGAAAAAAAAACCCACCAACTACACCGACCACCATCCCCCCCCCCCCAACCCCCCCCACCCCCCCCCCGCCCCCCCCCTTTTTCTAGCAATTTTAGCATTTTTCTAGCATTTTTTATCCCTTTTTCTAGCAATTTTAGCATTTTTCTAGCATTTTTTATCCCTTTTCGATGTCATTTTCTTGCCAATTAGGAGGAATAAAAGGAGGCTCTCTGTGGTTTGATGGAAGAAATTGAACTTAGCCCTGTGGAAAATTTCATGAGAAATTTTTCAGAATTTTTTGGCCATTTTTTGGCAATTTTTTGGATTTTTCCTTCATTTTTTCTCTATTTTTGGGTTATATTTCACAAGAAAAAGAAAAAAAAAAGCCCCCCAGGGCGTATTTTCCCAAAAAAAAAAGAAAAAAAACCCACCGACTACACCGACCACCATCCCCCCCCCCCAACCCCCCCCCCCCCCCCCCCCCAACCCCCCCCCCCCCCCCCAACCCCCCCCCCAACCCCCCCCCCCCCCAACCCCCCCCCACCCCCCCCCCCCCCCCCCCCACCCCCACCCCCCCCGCCACCCCCCCCCCCCCCCACCAATTTAATTTACTTTTATTTTATTTTCTTTACTTTATTATTATTATTATTATTATTTTATTTTTATTATTTATTTTATTTTCTTTTTTCCTATCTGAGCGTGCAAAAAAAAAAAATCTATATATATATATATTTTTTTTATTATTATATATATATATATTTTACTGTTTATGGCTCAAACCTTTTGGCTCTGGATTGTGCCTCGGTTGGCCGTTTTTTATAAAAATGGAGTCATTTTCATGTTTTTTGGCACCTCTGGACTCAGTTTTTGACTTTATTTTTCCAAATTCCCTCTTTTTCTATGACTTTGGGTCCAAACCCACATGTTTTGCGCACAATTACCACATGCTTTTATTTCAACAAATTGGTCACATTGTCTATTATCACCTCCTCTCACCAGATGTTTCACTATTTCCCATTTGCTCCCTCTGTAGCTCTCCTGTTTGATCATTTTTCCCCTCTCCAGACCCCATAATCCTTCTCCCTATCCATACCTTTACAAATCTGCCCAGCCACATCCTTAACGATCCTGACCCTATCCCTCTCAGCCCCATCAGCCCTTCCTTCCCCATCCTTTCTACACTCCCATTGCAACCCTTTGCTTTTCCATGGCAAAATCAAGTTTTTTTGGTTTTTCTTTGGTGCTCATTCTATCCTGCTTAAGGTGGAATTGGTTGTTGCTCAGCTGTCCTATTCCAGTTTTTGCCGCTCTATTTTCATGGTGTCCTATATGCTCAGGGTTTTGGCTATCGCTCTCCGGGACGGAGAGCACATTAGGTGGTGGGCAATTGTTGAGCCCATAAAAGTCATGTTGATCAAAGTCAAAAGGTCAAAGTCAACTAGTCAAAGTCAACAAGGTCAATGTCAAAGTCAACAGGTGCAAAGTCAAAGTGCTAAAATGCAGGTGTCAAAGTGCACAGGTAGTGCACAATTAATTGTCCACAAAGGGTAAATTGGAGAAAGTGAGTTGCAAGTTGCAAAGGTATTTTCTCTAATTTCCCTAAGGTTCAAAGTGTGTTTTAAAGTGTTTTGGAAGGTTCAGGTGAACCCCCCCTTAGGTGCAAAAGTGAAGACTTAAAAGGAAATGTGAGGGTATGTGAAGCGGCAACGTACGCACAGGTGAAAGTATGGCCCCCCATTAAAATTTCTGGCTTTTAGTCTAAAGTCACTACATGACAAAACAGTGAGTCGTTGGCTGCCACTTGTGAAGAAAATCTTGGGACATCAAAGTGAGCACCAAGATACCATTGCAGTTAAGAGCGTACGTGATCGACACACTGAAATCAAGGCAAGGGCCATTCTTGGACTAATTTTAGAGTAAGCAAGAGAGCATAGTCTAAGGAAGCAAGAGAGAGAAGTGTAGGAGTCACCAGTGTGCGACGCAGAGAAGTGGAAGTGAAGGAGTGCATGGAGAGTGACTAAGGGATTGTGTAGAGAGTGCTAAGCTAGTCCCCCCAAGTATCTCAAGGTCCCATTGCAGTGTGCGCGTGCCGACAGAAGGTATTCACTCCTCCCCCTTTGTGGAAGCTTGGTGCAAGGTGTGCACAAGGATAAGCTTGAAGCAGGTGGAGGTCTGGTGCAGAGGAGGCCGACGGCAAGAAGACTTTGGGATATTTGGTATTTTGTAATTGGGCACTCTGTGGGATTGTGCACCGAGGTATTGGCTTGTCTTGTACTTCAAACATTGTAATTGTCTTACTGTAATCAATCGGCAGAAGCTTCCAGGTGTATTGTCTCTTCTTGTTTCTTCCCTTTTCTCCTACAAACCCTCAAACTCCTTCTTGTCTAAGAATCCCCCAACATATGGGATCCATGGTGTTGGGACATATGTCATCGTTGGGATCTTGGGACATATAGGATCCCAAGACATATACTTGGTCATTTGGGATCCAAGTGGTTTTTTGGGGATCTAGGGACATATAGGATCCCTAGACATATAAATGGTTTACAACATGGGGTAGGTAGTGCTTTGGATCCATTTTCCTTCTCCTTTGATGTTTTTGGATCCATTCATGGGATCTTTGAGTGTCATCCACTTCTTGATCTTGGCCTCTTAGTTGTTGTTGGAGCCTTATGATTTCCTTTGATTATAGCCTTATTGTTGGCTTTGGGTATCATGTGTTTTACATCATTGTGATGTAGAGAGAGTATACATGGGGCACATAGGCTTTGAAATAGAAGTGTATCTAATGGCATTGGGAAGGTCCTACTTTCTTTTTAGGAAGGTGGTGTCTAATCCCATTACAAATGGCCATAGATGTACCTAGTTATGATAGAAGGGTAATCTAAATGGTGTAGGATTACAATCCATAAGTTCAATGTTGTGATCCCCTTTTTCTATAAATATATTCCTTAATACCTCAAGACTTTCTATTGTTATTGAATTTCCAAGGATACACATGATGGCTTCGAAGCAAAATTCTCTTGCTTGGATAAGTTAGATGTTCATAAAAAATCGTTTGGTACTCTAGTCTTATATTTGGATGCATCCAAAAAGATAAATAGGCATCCTCCACTTTTCAGGCATTAAAAGAGTCTATTCTTAACTTTGTGTTAAGAACTATGCTTCCATTAAGACTATATTCACGTGATGACTAAGGACTGGACTCTACTTTCTAGGAAAATTCAGCCATTAAAAGAGTCTATTTTTAATTTTCTCTAAAAGAATGACCTCGCACATTATTGTCTTACTGGAGTTGTCAAGCATCCCACATACCTCCCTTAGAGAGTGTTTTCTGTGGGTGACAGGGTCCATTTCCTCTCTTTGCCTTCTATTAAAAATCTATCAATAGAATCTATCAAAGTGATGACAATTCTTTGTCAGCCAATCCCTTCTGTGTCATTAGATACTAGGTGATGAACTCTGCAAAAGCCTACCCACATAATAGGAGCATTGGGAGGAAAAGCAAGCTTTTTCTAAGGTAATTGACAATCGAGAAGCACTAAATGAATAATGTAGAATCAGTAAAACACGAAAAGAAATGAGGCGATGATGCTCCCAAATGTCCGATGTCAATTATTTCATTAACAAATCGATAGAAAATAGATGTTGCCTTGAGTTCGTAGCATATATGAAAATAATTACATGGAAATGTCTAAGATGGATTGATGCAGTAACATGGAAAGAAAACAAATGACAATGTTCAAGATTAATAAAGAATCAAAATATAACTCAAAAATACTTTTATTATAACTATGTGATATGGGAGGGAGGGTGGGGAATGAAAAGGGAAAATGATTTAATACTCTCATAAAATTGAAAACAACTCAAAACAGAATCTTAATGAGAAAAGAAAGTAGTGCTTAAGAGCGCTTTTATTGAAAAGATGAATTGAGAGGGAGAGAGGGATTATGAATAAGATACATGCTAAAAATGATGCAAAGGAATACCTATGCTTTGGTACCATGTTGAGAAACATGGTCCAACATAACACAAAAGCTAAAGCAAGCTATGGTGGATCAAAATAAACTAGAAAGACCATAATGTTGAAATGAAATAGAAATGAAATTGATTAGAAACGAGAAAATTACAAAGGAAGTATGGAGCCTGCACCTCATGATAGAGCATGAATGAATGAGAAGAGGTGAATGAGCCCTCCTTATATGGAGTAGAGGGAAAAGAACATCCTATGTGGGATAAATAGAGCTTGCAGGAGAGCTTGCAGGAGAGCTTGTGAGAAGGACCTTGCATGTGGGATAAAGAAGATGCATGTGAATATAAAACGATAGGTCATGGACATCTAATCAAATCATAGGTTCAAGATGGATATACAAGGCAAAGAAAATTTTTGATGGGTCTACAAACATGTTCAAAGCAAGACTTGTGGGCAAAAGTTATGCACAAACACAAGGACTTGATTATAAAGAAACTTTTTCACTAGCGGCGAGGATGCCAACCGTAAGAGTGCTTAGGAGTATTGTAGCTTCCAAGAATGGGAAGATCTACCAAATGGATGTAAAAAATGCTTTTCTAAATGGATGGATTTTTGAAGAGGTATACATGGCTCAACCTCCTAGATTTGAAGATTCATCATGCCCTGAGTATGTATATAAGTTAAGAAAGGCTTTGCTTGCTTCCAAGTAAGCCGTGAGGGCTTGGAATCGTAGGTCTATCACCTATTTGCAGGTTAACGGATTCAATGCGAGAAAGCATATCCTCCCCTCTTTATTAAGAGGAATCAATCTAAAGTCATATGTCTATGTGTATATGTGGATGATATCATAATTAAAGGTAATGATGATGAAGGAATAAGGAAGATCATACTTCATATGAATGAGGAATTCAAAATCAGTGATTTAGGTCTACTCACATACTTCCTAGGATTGGAAGTGGTATACACAAGAAAGGTATGTATCTTACTCAAAGGAAGTATATCAAAAACATGCTTGAAGGATGAAGAAAAGAACAACAATTGAAGATTGAAGTTAGAGTATGTTCAAGAAATAAAGACTTGTATACGTATCTACATTAATTTGTAGCTAGCTCACTTATACCTTTTGTATGGTCATGAGCTTGTACATATATGCCTATATATACAAGTAGAAAGTTGGGACAAGTATGAAAGAACATGAGATGAGAAGAATTAGAAGTTTAAAGTGCCATTAGACAATTTAGAAGTGAGCAAGAACTCTCTCATCATTCATATGTAAAGTTTTCTGAATAGAAGAAAAAGTTGCACCCGATATTTTGCTGTGTTCTCCTTCTATGTTTCATCATTTCAAGAATCATTTTGTAGATGTGTAATTCCATAGGTAATGCTTTTATGGTTAAGATTTGAGAGCCTAATTGTAAAGATGATGAGAGAACTTTGTGTAGGAACATTTTTATGTGAAGAAGTGTTGAGTGTCTTCTGAAATAGGCGCAATCTTGATGGTCAAAGAATTGATCATTTTTTAGTGCACAGTGTAAAGTTTTGCACAAATGAGGAGTCAAAATCTAAGTTGGAAGGTAAGCCATTTATGGCTTAAAGACTTTGCTTAAACGGATTCTAATTTGGGAGAATTGTGTGTTAGAAGTTACAAGTGTCAAAGTCGACTCTACAAGAGGACAATTCCAGACATAGGTAGATTGTTTGGATCATTTCGCAAGATCTACTAGATCTTTTGAGAAGATTTAACTTGGAGAAGGTGTGCAATCTTTAGGCAAGAGTTTGTGCAAAGGTTTATAAGAAACTTTACACATTTGATAAGTCAATGAGTGAGTTATGTGCAACAAATTTTTCTGAGAAGTGAATCTCTTCACAATTAGTTCAAAATTTTGATAATCTGATTTCGGTCCTTCAAATTGGTAAAGGTTTAGAGTTTTTCTTGATATAGAGGTGCTGTAACATCAAGGATAGATTTTTCTTTTGGAGATTAACACTCTCCATCAGTGGTATCAGAGCAGGAATCATCAAAATAAAAGAAAGGAGGATCCCGACTGCTGTAGTCATACAGAAATCAACACTTGAAGGTTCAAAAGGTGAAAGTTTAAAGAGAAAGCTTGAGAAAGAGGTATAAAGCTATCAAGAAGATCAAAAGGAACTTCATTCGAAGTAAAGGTACACTTATTCCTCATAAAGTTTGAAGAATTTAATACATAGGTGAAGAAAGGATGGGAGATTCTCTTCAGATAGAGAAATTGGATAGAGAAAACTATCCAACTTGGTCAATGAGGATGGAAGCTCATCTCATGAGCAGAGACCTGATAGGTTACATCAAAACTGAAGAAGAAAAACCACAATTCAGAGATCCTAGTGTTCCAACTAGGGATGAACTCTCAGATTTGAAAACTTGGATGAAGAAGGATGCTCAATGTTGGAGACCTCTAAAACTCCAAAGGTTTGATCTATACTGATTTAAGATCACCTCTATATCAGTTATGGATCAAAATTTACACAAATGTTATCTTCATTTACCAAAACTTTCAACTATCACTTCTCTGAGTGAAAATCTTCATTCTTCAATAGTCTGCTTCACTGATTGAATTCATTACCTGCACATATCTTCAGATTTCTTCAAACCAATGATGCACATATCTCCACACTACCTTTGCATAATCATATCAACCATTAGTCCTTCAGAAGAATCAATAAAACTTTAATTTTATCCTTAAGATCAAAAGTATGTATAGAAACTGCCTTCCTGAACAAGCGACTTTGACATAGGTAACTTCTAAGGTTGATTTCTCACAGCACAGATCCCGTTTTGCTAAATGCTTTTAGCCATAGCATCCTTACCTTCTAACTTAGATTTTGAATGCTCATTGATAAAAAACTTTACACTGAGCACTGAGATCTAAGCAAAACATTGACACAAAAAAATGCGCGACTCTGAGAGGTCTACCTGCAGACTTTACATACACATGTTCCTATTGATCATACTCACAGCATGAAAAGAATTAGATCATGAAACTTTGAACATAGCTTCATTAGCTTCTAGATTAGATGTGTACAAAAGGATTTCTAATCCACATGATCACACTGAGAGAAATCTACGAAATACTCGTCGCTATTTTCTGAAGATAACTCTCTTCTCATCTATCTCTATTACACTTGTCTTCTGATGACTCTCACATGTATTTCTTTACATCATTGACTTATATACATATGATTCTAGACTTATCCCATGTCTATTACATTACTCCTTATCATCCTAAGGATTACCTATATTCATAGTACAAGAATTTCCACCTATAATGTACATATGTATACAAGCTATCATTCTGAAATCTCTTCACTTTCTCAAATGATTTCTTGAACTTCAACCTGGTCATTGACTTGCTTCAAGATCTTTGTAATCATCAATTTGTGATTGCTTTGTTCCAACAGCTCTCCCTCAATCACTAATTGTGATTATTACATTCTTCTTAACTCCTGCCATCTCTTTAAATCTCTGTAACTTAGGTCCATCCAAGCATTTTGTTAACATATCTGCAACTTGTTCTTTTGTTGGAGTATACAACACTTCAATCTCTTTATCAAGTACCTTTTCCCTCAAGAAATGATATTGAATCTCTATATGCTTAGTTCTAGCATGAAAAACAAGTTTAGCTGCCAAATATAATGAACTCATATTGTCTCCAAAAATAATTGGAGTACTCTGATCAGTTCCAAAACTCTTCAACAAAGTCTTTAACCATATCACTTCTTTTGCAGCCTCTACCATTCCTTTATACTCAGCTTTTGTAGATGACAAAGCAACTGTATGTTGCTTCTTTGAGCACCAAGAAACTAATTTATCTCCAATATAACAGAGATACCCATGAGTAGACCTTCTATCATTTGAATCACCTGCCCAATCTGCATCAGTAAAGACTTTGATTCTTGTATCAGAAGTAAATCCATAATACAAACCTTCACTTAGGGTTTCTTTGATATATCTGAGTACCCTTTGAGCTGCAATCCAATGAGTCTTCTTTGGACAATGCATAAATTGTGATAACACACCTACTGCTGACAAGTCGCTTTTAATCTCATTTCGGGTTCTTGGGGATGGATAGGGGTCTAACAGTGTAGAGGCCCTTTATTTAATTTTCCCAAATTAACATTCGACTAAGCAGTAACTATCCTTCAAGGCAACAACTTATCGCTACACAATACATTAGCGTGCGAATTAACAATCACAACGTCGCACAAACTTATTAATGTTAAGACAATGTTACTGTGTTAATAATGAATCACTACAATTCGACAAGAACAGAATAACAATACTCAAGTTATCTGCAAATCTGCAACACAGCATCTCAGCACGGTCGCCCAGACAAACAGTCTGGCGATCTCGTCTCTCGCTGAAGAACACCGTAATGCCCTTTCATTAATGGATAGAGAGTTACAACTATTCGCTATGCCTTTTCGGTGCGTGCGATTTATGACAAATAAAAATACAATCCATTCTGGCGACCTAACACTGGCATGCACGGTGGACTCGAACCCGCAAAGAAAATTAAAACTAAGGCTCATGAACTATGCCTTGTATGTACATGGTTCTGGCTAGTTTAAAGGTTTTGGTGATTTTTTGCTTTAAAGAATCTAGCATAATCTTCAAAGTTTTTGGCTCAACTAGTTGTGCGTCTGTTCTCACTGAACTAGCCGCAATAACTTGAATCATCAGTAAATCTGTCCGTGTCTGCAAAAATGCTTCTTGTAAATAGAATTCGTTGGCTAACGCAGCATCTCTACTCAGCCTCAGCAATTTGGGCATCAATTCTGGACAATCTATCTGCTTGAACACCTAGCTGCTTTTCTCTGTGTTCCAGTTCCTGAGCTTGATATTGGATAGTTTTATAATACGCATCCCTTTCTTTCATAATGCCTTCCATCTCCTTCTTTATCTGAAGCGTCCGACCCGTCTGTGCTTCCAATTCACGACTCTTCTGAAAGAGTTCAACAATCATTGTCTTGAGCTCTTCAGTGTTCTGCATGGCCAAGTCAGCCATTTCTTGTCCCTTTTGTGTTACCAGCTCAAGATCCCCACGGGTTTCTTCTAATAGATTACCAAGAGCAACCCGAGCATCTTCCTTATCCTGTACCAACTGCTTCAATTGAGAAATTTCTTCCTCTCGATCAGCAAGAAGGACAGTCTTCTCCTGTAATTCCGCAAACTCACGATCCCATTGAGCAATCACATTATCCCTTTTGGCTAGTTGTGCTTGGAGTTGCTGGAGCTGAATGTGCAGGGCATGGTTCTCTGCTTTGATCACATTTGCTTCTTCCTGTAGTGGTGCAATATCCGCTTCAAGCAAATTGACTTTGCCTTGCAATTCCTGCCGAATATGCTTCCTGGATGATTTCGGCTACAATCTCTTGCATAGTTTCCTCATCCTGCTGATGAGACTCCTCCCAAGACGAGACTTCGTCGGATTCTTCCATGCATGCACCTTGTTCCTGCTGCTTGAGCGGAGAAGAGGGAACAGATGATTCTACCTGAAGAGAAGTAGCAGTGTCATGGAAAACTTCAATGTTGTGACCTGCAGTAGTGTCCTGCACCTGACTTTCTGATGGACTAACGCATCTTCTTTTGCGACGAAACAATTGAAGTGAATCTTCATCGTCGTCATCCTCGTCCTTGAGCATTTGGGTAGACTCTTCATGTAACAAGAAGGGAGTGGTGGGAGGAGGTTGCACGGCTTGGATCACCAGAAAGAGGAAGGTGAGGATATGGGGTAAACGGGAACGAGGGAGATCACTCTTAGCGATTTGTTTCATAACTGCTACACATTCACAGTGAATGCGTCGGAAAAAGAAGGAAAATTTACAGGCTCACGGGAAGTGGTATCTATCATGGAATAAAAAGGGAGTGAAATGCCATATGTGCATTTCTGTAGATTGAGTGTGGCGACCAAGAATTGTAGAGCAGTGCGCTCTGGTTCGGGTCTGCAAAGAATGGCATATAGATGAGTGCCGGGGGAACAACTCTTTCATGGTGGCCAAGGAAAGAAGTGAACCATTCTCCAATCCTTCCCGAGGGAGTTGAAAGGCTCTTGAGCCCAAGGAAAAAATGATTATACGAGACTTTATTTTGTTCAAATCCCTCGCAATCAGTTTACTTGGATTACCTAGAGCCCACAATTATTTCGCAATGGATTCTTCCTATGTCTATGCACTAGCTCATAAATTCCCGACAAACGCACCAAAATGAATAGGCTTCTAACCCACAGGAAAAGATATCCACCTATACGTATAGTCTTCCCAAACTTCCCAAAATCGGTCCACTTGCCTTACTTTAAATCATGAAAGGCTATGTAGAGGTACTCCAAGAATCTTTCGGTTCACATGCTCTCTTGCCACTTAATCCCTAGCTCCTCTCCCCCATTTCGATAAGGATGCCCCCCCCCCCTTTCCTGGCAAAGATGAATGGAAAGAGACCTGCAACCTGCTTTACCGCGCGACTTGGTTGATTTAGAACACCGTTGCACAACAATTCCGCATAGATAATCGACGGTCGATGGACATACGAGATTGGAGACTACCACTTGAAAGAAAAACGTTGTCCTTCAGAAGACCTACGCACACATACAAATACAAATACGGAAGCGTCCATATTTCTGTTTTCATGAAAAGCTAAAAATTCAGGATGATGGTGCCCTGCTCTAAGAACAAATGTTCCACAAAATAAATGCATTCAACAGTAACACTTTTATACCAAAGATTCTCATTTGACTGACCATTTGATTTTTAACAACATGACTTGTAGAAATGCATGGAGCCCTTGCTTCAACCAGCGACGTCATAGAAGCATGCAGTAGTAAACATGAAAATCACAGAAGATAATGGATAATCCATTGACTAAGGCCGCTGTTTGATTGGGCGAAATTCTTCCTGCATCAGCATTTCTTCTCCACATCGCGTTCGCTGCCCTTACAACAATGCACTTGCGCAGCATGTACTCATGTGCTTGACGACATTTTCAACAGACATGTCAACTTCTAATGTGGCGACTTATGTTGCATAAACATGTATCACAATAAGAATCCCCTATGTAGCCCGTCAACTGCCTAATAAGTGCCCAATTCCTACAAAATGGTGCATGAACATCTGCTCTCCTTGATCTTCTTTAATGGTGGTTTATTCACAAGGACTTGAGATTCTGCCAGGGTTTTATCATTCTCCAAAATTCTTCCCGCATTAATCAATTTCAACTCATTGATTGTCTTTGGATTTTGCTCCGTATCCTTTGGCCATTGTGAAAGAATGCTGTCCTTCAGACTCCCAACAGTTGTGGTAGTTTCATACTTATTGGGCCAATATCAGTGCCATCGTACAACCGAAATTTTAGCTCTAAAAAAAAACTCTGTATTCATACTAACACTATGAGGTAGAGTAACCTCAAACTGTGTGAGCTGCTACAGGGTATCCTTGAAAGTTAGCATCGATTCATAAAAGTAATTGCAGCTCTCGAATTCCAATAGAATTTTTGGCAACTTGAGCTTGGAAATATTGAGTTGTGGATGCTCTATATCATAAGTCATTCCTATATGATGAGGAGTGAACGCCGTTGAAGATTTCAGACGAAAAGCACGTGAAGGTTAGGAAGGCACTGCTTGACCCCCATCCCTCTCTTTCCATCACCTGCTTTTATCCAAAAAGAACCCCCACCTGCAACTCTTAAATCGAAATTGCCCTTTCTATACGTTCCTGCTTTCTATCTTTAGCCGCCGACGCCCTTCTCTTTGGAGAGGACGTTGTGAGCCAAGCTTACATAAATTCCCATGAGTATTTAATGATAAAAAGGGATTTGGAGAGGACAGAAACAAATTACCCTTTCAGTGCATACATAGACAGGAAGAATTCTCGTGCAGGGAGACCCAACTCAGAGAAACACAGCAGCTGTAGATAGCGATGGCACTATGAAATCTTGGACTTCAGCCAGTCTTTGACCCCTCTATGCTCTCGATAAAAAAGCTCCTCCTTCCACGCTCTCCTCCTCTTGAAACAGAGCGCACCCCCTCCTTGATGTGTGCCAAAGCCAGACACAGCCGTCTGTTGTCCTACCTGATCCCCCGTCGATATACCTGCACAGACACATAAAAAAACGAAGAGAGAGAGAGAGAGAGAGAGAGAGAGAGAGAGAGAGAGAGAGAGAGAGAGAGAGAGAGAGAGAGAGAGAGAGAGAGAGAGAGAGAGAGAGAGAGAGAGAGAGAGAGAGAGCCCAAAATGACAGTCCACCCCCTTATCTTGGCAGCCGACTTCCCCAAAAAATCTCGCTACCTTCCCTCCACGTGGATTCAGATAAGGTATCCCCCTTCAAATTTTGCAAAATATTCATCACATCCCGAAATGACAACCCACCAGGTTCTAGATGTGATACTCCTGGTACAAAAGCTGGATCAAGGCAGTCACAATCGATAGATATATAAACACCCTTGGCACCCACTCCAAGCTCCAGATTCTCCAAGAATCCCCTATCTTTATATAAATTTCTCATCTCAAATAACTCGACTCCAAACTTCTCTATTTGTTGTCTTCCTTCTTATCTATGGACCTAACTCCAACCTGTAGCAGGCGACGTGCATGTCCACCTTCCATTATCCGTGCAAAGGATGATGCATGAGAATAAATGTTCCCTTCAAAAGCATGGTATATATCAGGATGTGCATCAAAATGCAAGATGTCCACAGGTCCTCCTAACTGCTCTGTGACAGCCCTCACAACAGGATATGTGATAGAGTGGTCACCACCAAGAATGAAAGGGCGTAAAGGAGACTCATTAATCACAAGCTTTACAGAATCACTGATTGTTTTCATCAACAGTTCATCCCCAAACTCATACATGACATTATTGATGTAAGGGTCCCAACTGCACTAGTTATTCTAGGAGTCACTCGTTTAGAAGGATCATAATGTAATATTCGAGCACTTTGTTCAGCCTGAGAATGTGACTTCTTACTGCAAACTTGAGAGGTTGCAGAATCAGTGGCCGCATTGTCACCATTTTGCCATTTGGAAGCTTTATCCATTTCTCCACGTCCGTAGTCATTGAGAAGAGAGGCGTTCATTTGATGGAAAGGGGTGCCTTGCATGAATCCTGCCTTTTGACATTGACACACTACGCCATGTACACAATGCATTGACATGGGCAAACAAGAACAAGTAGCCATACCATTCACATGTGGCAATGTTTGTTCCTTCGAAATTCCAGAACAGTCAACATGAGTATTGTGTTCTTCGTCTAATGGAGGTGCTTCACATGCAGCATGGCACAATAGCGTGAATCGGAATTGGTTATCGCCAAAAGCTCCTCTTGTGTCACCAAGGGGTTCCCAGGCGTCATGTTCTACTTCAAAACATCCAATTTTAATGCGACATGGCATGCCGAAAGCTCCTACAAACTGAAATCAAACATATTTTCCTGCCAAATAGAACCACATTAGTGCATCAAAACCAACCATTTTCTACGCTAACATACTCCCCTTTTCTTATTTGCGAAGTCGTCCTGGACGAGCCACTATTGCTGAAATAAAATCCAAACAATCATGAACATGTCAATTTTCAATTGGTTTACATACCTTTTCATCGAGCCGTCACTTCCACTAAACCTGCACTCATCGAAGCTATTAGTGCTAAAAAAAAATCACTCATGAATACATACCAATCAATCACTTCCAAAATGATCCAAGAACATGCACATATATGCAATTCCATTTCAGCCATGCATCAATTTGCTCATACATGCCATTATGAAAAATGGTCTCAACCAAAATAACACATGCACACCCTTCCATGTTTTACACATGCAACTACCATTGCAGAAAACAAAAAAGAAAATACCGAAATGAACAACGACAACTGAAATGAATCCAACAGGACATGCAAAAATACTCAAAATGCATACCCCATTATTGCATTTACTATTCGCTATGTACAATCATTCCATGACTAGATGTTCCCAAAGAATCCCCATCGCCGTCCTACAGAAACCATCGAAACTCGAGTGCAAGTGAAGACATACATCAGAACCCTGGAGTGTCCCACACACTAGAAAAACCCTCAGATAGAGCACACAAGTTATAAAGCAAACCCGTTGCATTACCTCGCTAAAGCCTCATCCATCAGTACATATAGAATATCTGTGCTATCAAGAATGTTGATTCAAAGTGAGTTGATCTGTCGCACGCCGACACATACCAATCACACAAGCAAATACGTTCCCTCCAGGCGATCATCGCCCTCTCCTCTCTCTCTCTCCCCCTCAAGAGTGGGGAATAACTTCATGTGAAAATTTTATTTTAATCACATGTTGGCCTACATTGACACTAGATGCGATTCGTGGACCTGACCACCCGACCAGGTTGATTCCACCCATCTACCAATGCAATGCAGCGCACAACACACAAACACACAATGATAACACATAACATATATCAGCTAGCCCATAACGAAGCTGGATATGGCTCGTGGTCATGACTACCCAGCCACGATAGCTCCACCTACCTACCAACCCGTTATGGCACGTAGCTAAGACACAAACATATACCTCCCAAGCCTATGGCGAAACTAGCTGCGGCTCGTGGTCCTAACCACCCGGCGAGGATCAATCCACCCACCTACTAGCCCACCATAGCGCATTGGTACGATCACAACAACACAATATTTTTTTTCTTTTCTTTTCTTCGTGTTTTTTTTTCATAGTTAATTAGTTCACCCAAGTCCTGAGAATTAGGGAGAGGAAGAAAGGGACTTTTCCCACTGTTCCCACACATGCATGCAAACATATACACTCTAGCCTTTGACAGATCAACCACCTCTTCACTCCATTCTCTCAATTACAGACACTACATATGTATTCATCGATTCAACTTTTCACTTGGTAACTACAGCCAGCTATGCCTTAGTCCCTCGTATACCTATCCCTAGGTGTCCTAGAATGTGAGTCCCTGGGATGTCTCATGTAGTCTCACCTCGTACTGGCATCCCGACAACTTCCCTAAGGCGAGTCAGGCTCAACTTCAGGAGCTCCGTCATCACTTCCTAGCGTTAGCACATCTGCCCAAGCCCATGTGATATCGTTTTCCTTGTTAGGCATTTCCCTCGAAGGATCAAAATAGTAATATCGATCTCCCGCCCATCCTACATGTCGAGTCAGGTATTCCTCAAAACACTCAATGTAAAATGCAACACCCAAACCCTGGTTTATAAAGCATACCAGCCAATGCGCTTCCTCAACATCGTATTCCGTCTCAAAGTCGTCGACATCTATGTCCATGCGGGCGAATGTTTGGTCCGAGAAATATATCCTCAGCTCGTACAAGTAGAGTTGCGTTATTTGATCTGCCATTTTGTTACTTAACTCCTAACAGTCTCTGCGCAACACAAGAAAAAATAATTAGAAGTCCAAAGTTTCTTGAGCTAGCAAGGAAGAATATTTATGACACACAAATCATAGATTACATATGCACATATATATATATAATACTATACATGTATGTACAAGGAATCTACTTCATCCTTCTGCTTGGATATCGTCTAGCTTCTCCCGTTCTAGTATCACTTGAAATATGGTTTAACTCGAAGCGCGTTAACCTTCACGGGAGCATATTCTTCTCCTAAATCTTGAATTTGCATGGAACCATTGGAATTGAGTTCCACCACCTTAAACGGTCCTGCCCATCTTGTCTGTAACTTCCCCGGGAATTTATAATATTTACTATCATAGACTAGTACCAAATCCCCTTCTTGAATCACATAGGTCTTGAGATTCTTATCATGCCTCTCCTTACGTCTCTTCTGAATAGCTTCCAGACTTTGCTGTGCGATGAGTCTCTTTTCTTCCAGCTTGACCAGTTGTATGTACCTCTCCTTTACTGACTCTTCCTCTCCCAACCTGGCTTCGATGGCCACTCTTAATGTTGGAACTTCTTTTTCGATGGGAAAGATGGCTTCCTCGCCATATACTAGGGAGAATGGAGTACTCTTAGTCGTCACTCGGTAGGATGTTCGATATGCCCACAAAGCTTCCAAAAGTCTCTCATCCCAGTCTCTCCTATGCACTGCTACTGTCTTTGTCAGAATCTGTTCCAGCACCTTGTTGGTGACCTCCACTTGTCCATTTGCTCTTGGATAATATGGAGTACTTTTTCTATGTTTGATCTTATATAATTCCATTAATTCTTCGATCAGTTCGTTGACAAAATGTGTCCCTCTATCACTCACTATCTCCAACGGGCATCCGAATCGAGTGATAATTTGTTCATACAAAAATTTAGCTACATCAACAGCTCGGTCAGTCTTCAGAGCTTTGGCTTCCACCCATTTGGTAACATAGTCAGTACAGACCAAGATATACCTATTGGATCTTCGTCATGAGGGAGGATCGATAGGCCCCACAAAATCAATTCCCCACTTCTCAAACGGCTTAAGAGCCAACACCGGCGTAAGAGGAGCAGCATGTGCTAATGTGGGTTTGCCCATTCGTTGGCATTTGTCACATTTCTTACAGTATGTGTGCGAGTCTTTGAACAGCGTCGGCCACCAATACCCAGCCAATAAAACCTTTCTTGCCGTCAATTCACCAGCGAAATGTCCACCGCAGGGTTCGTCATGCAAAGCTCTCAACACTAGATTTGCTTCTTCTTCCTCGAGACACCTCCGATAAATGCTCTCATGAACAAAATATCGATAGAGTTGCCCCCCAATGATGCTATGGTGCTTTGCTAGTGCTAACAGTTTTTGCTTCTCTCTCTTGCTTGCTCCTGGCGGATATTTAGTGGTGCATAAGAAGTTCACCAAGTCGGCATACCAAGGTATTTTAGCTTCAACCTGGAATAGATACCCATCAGGAGCATCATCGGGCACACCAGACATTGGCTCCTCATTAACAATTCGAGATAAATGGTCAGCCAATATATGTGCTTTGCCTGGTCTGGTTACCACTGTGAACTAAAATTCTTGGAGAAGTAGCATCCACCTCATCAGTCGCCCTGACAGTTCGGGTTTATTAATGATGTACTTAAGGGCTTCATGATCCACATAAAACGTGAAATGCTTTCCCATCAGGTAATGTCGATACTTGTTCACCGCAAAGATCATCGATAGGCATTCCTTCTCCGTAGTCGTGTAGTTCCTCTCAGTGCTATTCAAATTGCGACTTGCGTAATAAATAGGGTGGTCCAACTTCTTTTCATCGGCTTGGCATAGTACTGCTCCAACCGCAGTATGAGAAGCGTCGGTATGCACATGAAATTCTCTCGTCCAGTCGGGTGCTACCAAAATCGGTGCATTTATCAACCTCTCCTTGATCGAGTCGAATGCAACTTGACACTCTTCAATCCATTGGTATTGTTGGTCTTTCCTCAAAAGATTCGTCAGTGGGGCCGCTATTGATGCAAAATTTAATATAAAACGTCGATAATAATTCGCATGGCCCAAGAATCCTCTGAGTTGTCGCAAATTTTGCGGAGGTGGAAGTTGTCCGATCTTTTCCACTTTATCCTCGTCAACCGCAATCCCTTTTGATATTTTCATCGTCGCCTCTGATTGCAAAGTCATTGAGAAATATCTCCATCCAATCCTGCAAATAGTCTTGATATGCAGCTATCATTGCTCTCTGGAATGTGGCTGGTGCATTGCATAATCCAAATGGCATCACACGATATGCGTACGTACCCCATTCTGTCGTGAAAGTAGTTTTTGATTGATCCCCTTCATGGATTTGGATCTGGTTGTATCCACTGAAACCATCCAAAAATGAGTACAATTTATGGCCAGCCACTCTATCCAAGATTTGATCAGTAAAGGGCAAAAGGAAATGATCCTTCTTTGTGCGCTCGTTCAACTTACGATAATCTATGCAAATCCGGATTTTCTTATTTTTCTTCGGAACCACTACAATTGGTGATACCCATTCGCTGGATGCGATGGGATATATGAATCCTGCTTCCAATAATTTGGTCAATTCCAGCTTGATCAATTCCGAGTAGACTGGATTCATTCGCCTGAGTCGTTGACATATTGGTCGTGTGCCTTCTTCCAAGTCTATATAATGTTTGCAGATTCGGGGATCAATTCCTCTCAAATCACTGTATGACCATGCAAAGGCCTCGTTGAATTTTTTGAGTGTCGTTTTAATACAATCTCGTACTCCATCTGGTAGCTCTGACCCCACGCTCAAGAACTTTTCTGGAAGAACTTCCCATTTTTCCAACTGAGCTTCTCGCGAATATTCCTTATTTCTCGATGACACGACGCGTGCATGGTTGGCCAGTAAATCATTGTTTTGTCCTTTTTCAACCGTACCCAATTTCTTTAGTTCAGCTTTTGCAATGGCTTCCGACGCTTTAGTCTTACTCTTCGCTTCTTTTTCCGATTCTCGACTTCTCTTTAGAATCTCTGCTTCTAGCATTCTAACTCTTTCTCTCAACTGTTGCACCTCCATCGTCGGAGCTAACTCTAGTTTCAACTCTTCTCTTGAAGTTCCCTTCTCCAGGGATTGAGTAGCTTTGTTTTTACTTGTGTCTATACTCAACATGTAGCAATCAAATTCACTTGTATGCGTCAACCATCCTAGCAACTCCTGATCGGAATCGTCGTTATAGAGCAATGGATTTTGATACTCTCCCATCTTCGTGTCTTGATTCTTAAAGAGCTGCAAGTTGAACCCGTCTTGAAGGAGATTCTTGTAGGTGTCCGTGTTCTTGAAAGAAAACCTAGCTCGTGCAATCTCTTGCCTTGCTTTCTCCTTTTCTTTCTTTTCCATCTCATCGACTATTATTGTTTTCTTCTTGTTGCTTGAGGGTGGGGATACTTGCAACTGAATCCGATCAGACTTTGTCCCTATTGAAATAAAACTTGTGCGCCAGTCATGCACACATTCGGCTTGCACCAACCATGGCCGTCCAAGTAAGATCGAGAAGGTAGCCTCTGAGGTCCTTGGTCTTACTATCAGATAATCAACCTTAAACTCTAGACCGCCCACAACTGTGCTTACATTCTTCAAAAGACCCGCAGGCTTCACTTGTGTTTGATCCGCCATTCTCAAAGACATCGGCGTCTCTTCCATGTGGTTAAGGCCCAAAGCTTTCATCATGAACTCAGTCATAAGGTTGACTGCGGCTCCACTATCTAACTGGGCACCAGGGACTGCATATCCTTTAAACTCGACCGTCACAGCTAGAGCATTCGAATCAATTTGCGTCGTAATACTTTGAATGATTCCTTGGACATCCTTATCTTGTCTATTTTTATCTCGAACTTTCCTCGGCTTCTTAATATATTCATTGTAGAATTGTTTCCTATAAATAGGTGAACATTTCAGCAATGTGCCAATATCCAACGTGACTTTCGTGTCAGCAAGCAACTTTACGATATCTACTTCTTCCGAACTTTGCTTTCCTTTCTAATCTTAGGAGCTTTCAATCTTTCAGGGAATGGTGCTATGCCCGGCACAAACTCCTTGGTCACTGGTGGAAGAATCTCAACCTCTTCCCCATCCTCAAACTCTTGCTGCTCAACAAGTCCTCCAACTTGGTTTTCTACCTCTTCGTGCTCAGCTATCTTCTCTTGACTCCCTTTTTCACCTTCGCCTCTTGGATTCTTCTTCGAATACTCTTGAGTCCTTGTGACTACTGCTACAGTTGGATCTTTGTGTAGTTTCTTGGCCTCGTAAGCATCCACAAAGTGCATTGACGAGCTAGAGCCTTCTTGAGGGTTCGGTGTCTTGAACACTACTCCGATCGTAGGAACTTGCTCTTGAACTCTCGATGTGGAATGCATCTGAGTATCAACATAATTCGAGGATCCTACTGGTCCTTTTTCCTTGCCGGCGGCAGCCCTTCGTTTTGGACAATCTTCATCAAAGTGGCCCTCTCCACTACAGTACCTACATAGCGGGGTATAATCAATTGGCTTCTTTTTGTTTGGACATCTAGATTGAGTATGGCCAAAGCCATGACATCTCCAACACTGGATTGGACCATCTCTTCTGTGATCACGTGCGGCTCCTCTCGGATAGTCTCCTCCTTGACCCGGAGCACCATATCCATAAGTCGGTCTGTTTTCCCAACGAGATGTAGGTGGGACACTTTGAGCGGGCAATCCCGTGTAAGGTCTTTCTCTTGTATCTCCTGATTTCATGGTCCTCTCTTCGTAGGCTCTCTTGTTGTAACATCGGTCCTCCGTGTGATTTGTTCTTCCACAAAAAGTACAACGCATCCTAGGTGGCGATCTATCTGTGAATAATCTCGAGACTGTAGGGCATTCTGAAGCCAAATGGTCGTAACCATGGCACTTTCCACACCATGTATTTGATCGAAACACTTGATTCGGGTTTGTTGTGACCTCTGGTTTTACTGTGTATGTCTCTTGAGTTATTGTGGCAGCTTTTATAGCTTGCGTGACCAACTCCAATATTCGTTCTTCAGTTAGCGCAAGTTTTACCTCGACTGGCGTGCTAGTGGCGGCTACAAAAGCTGGAGTCATCAATGCGGGACTTCCTTGACCCGGATCTTTCATCGGTATATTTCCTGGGCCTCCCATTGGCTCGTATAAGAGCTCCATCTTCCTTTGTTGGCATAATTGTACTTCCTCCCAAAGCCTCGCTTGTTCCTTAGCATCCATTAAAGTCGCAGGTCTTGTCAGGCTGATATGCTGCTGTGCCGTAGGATCTCTCAATCCCGAAATGAATCTTCGTTTCAATGTCTCATCGTTCGGGGCATTTGCGCCCATCTTTCTTACCAACGTTTCCATTCTCTGAATGTAGTTATCGATGCTCTCATTGACTCCTTGTCGCAAGTAATCCATTTGTTGGGCCAATCTATCTTGGAAGCCTTGTCGTCGAAACTTTGCCAAAAAGGCTTCCTTGAGCATCTGGTAAGTTCCACGCTCTTGTGGTGTTAGATTCCCATACCAATTGGCCGCCTCATCATGGAGAATAGCCGGAAAAATTCTCAACCTTTGATCCTGGTCAACTACGTCATTGGCCTCACAAGTAACCTCAAACAACTGGATAAAACTATCCGGATCTTCGTCCCAAGTACCTGAAAATTTGGTGAAGTCCCCCAAGTGAACTGAAATCCGTTGAGCCATTTCGAACAGAGGTGTGATGTCGATATCACTTCGATCCCAGAAATTTAGCACCCGTGGCTTCAGGATCCCTCCTTCAAACTGTCGCACTTGATTCGCGACCCTCCTACGGGAGTACACGTTTTTGGCTGATTTCTTCGAGCCAATCGAGGTCCACTCACCTGGCGGTTCCCACCTTCTCCTTTCTCTTTCAAGGGCTCTTCTCTGAGCGCGTTCCTCTCTTTGCGTTTGTGTTGCTCTTGACGATGAGCTCCCCTCGCTCATGTACTAGATCTTGGGTCCGCAAGCTCGGCCAACCTGTGGCGCTAGGCGAACCTATGGCACTCTCTTATAGAAACGTACCAAGCTTTTCCCGGCAAATGCACCAAATGAAAGGCTCTTGAGCCCAAGGAAAAAATGATTATACGAGACTTTATTTTGTTCAAATCCCTCGCAATCAGTTTACTTGGATTACCTAGAGCCCACAATTATTTCGCAATGGATTCTTCCTATGTCTATGCACTAGCTCATAAATTCCCGGCAAACGCACCAAAATGAATAGGCTTCTAACCCACAGGAAAAGATATCCACCTATACGTATAGTCTTCCCAAACTTCCCAAAATCGGTCCACTTGCCTTACTTTAAATCATGAAAGGCTATGTAGAGGTACTCCAAGAATCTTTCGGTTCACATGCTCTCTTGCCACTTAATCCCTAGCTCCTCTCCCCCATTTCGATAAGGATGCCCCCCCCCCCTTTCCTGGCAAAGACGAATGGAAAGAGACCTGCAACCTGCTTTACCGCGCGACTTGGTTGATTTAGAGCACCGTTGCACAACAATTCCGCATAGATAATCGACGGTCGATGGACATACGAGATTGGAGACTACCACTTGAAAGAAAAACGCTGTCCTTCAGAAGACCTATGCACACATACAAATACAAATACGGAAGCGTCCATATTTCTGTTGTCATGAAAAGCTAAAAATTCAGGATGATGGTGCCCTGCTCTAAGAACAAATGTTCCACAAAATAAATGCATTCAACAGTAACACTTTTATACCAGAGATTCTCATTTGACTGACCATTTGATTTTTAACAACATGACTTGTAGAAATGCATGGAGCCCTTGCTTCAACCAGCGACGTCATAGAAGCATGCAGTAGTAAACATGAAAATCACAGAAGATAATGGATAATCCATTGACTAAGGCCGCTGTTTGATTGGGCGAAATTCTTCCTGCATCAGCATTTCTTCTCCACATCGTGTTCGCTGCCCTTACAACAATGCACTTGCGCAGCATGTACTCATGTGCTTGACGACATTTTCAACAGACATGACAACTTCTAATGTGGCGACTTATGTTGCATAAACATGTATCACAATAAGAATCCCCTATGTAGCCCGTCAACTGCCTAATAAGTGCCCAATTTCTACAAAATGGTGCATGAACATCTGCTCTCCTTGATCTTCTTTAATGGTGGTTTATTCACAAGGACTTGAGATTCTGCCAGGGTTTTATCATTCTCCAAAATTCTTCCCGCATTAATCAATTTCAACTCATTGATTGTCTTTGGATTTTGCTCCGTATCCTTTGGCCATTGTGAAAGAATGCTTTCCTTCAGACTCCCAACAGTTGTGGTAGTTGCATACTTATTGGGCCAATATCAGTGCCATCGTACAACCGAAATTTCAGCTCTAAAAAAAAAACTCTGTATTCATACTAACACTATGAGGAATAGTAACCTCAAACTGTGTGAGCTGCTACAGGGTATCCTTGAAAGTTAGCATCGATTCATAAAAGTAATTGCAGCTCTCGAATTCCAATAGAATTTTTGGCAGCTTGAGCTTGGAAATATTGAGTTGTGGATGCTCTATATCATAAGTCATTCCTATATGATGAGGAGTGAACGCCATCGAAGATTTCAGACGAAAAGCACGTGAAGGTTAGGAAGGCGCTGCTTGACCCCCATCCCTCTCTTTCCATCACCTGCTTTTATCCAAAAAGAACCCCCACCTGCAACTCTTAAATCGAAATTGCCCTTTCTATACGTTCCTGCTTTCTATCTTTAGCTGCCGACGCCCTTCTCTTTGGAGAGGACGTTGTGAGCCAAGCTTACACAAATTCCCATGAGTATTTAATGATAAAAAGGGATTTGGAGAGGACAGAAACAAATTACCCTTTCAGTGCATACATAGACAGGAAGAATTCTCGTGCAGGGAGACCCAACTCAGAGAAACACAGCAGCTGCAGATAGCGATGGCACTATGAAATCTTGGACTTCAGCCAGTCTTTGACCCCTCTATGCTCTCGATAGAAAAGCTCCTCCTTCCACGCTCTCCTCCTCTTGACACAGAGCGCACCCCCTCCTTGATGTGTGCCAAAGCCAGACACAGCCATCTGTTGTCCTACTCGATCCCCCGTCGATATACCTGCACAGACACATAAAAAAACGAAGAGAGAGAGAGAGAGAGAGAGAGAGAGAGAGAGAGAGAGAGAGAGAGAGAGAGAGAGAGAGAGAGAGAGAGAGAGAGAGAGAGAGAGAGAGAGAGAGAGAGAGAGAGAGAGCCCAAAATGACAGTCCACCCCCTTATCTTGGCAGCCGACTTCCCCAAAAAATCTCGCTACCTTCCCTCCACGTGGATTCAGATAAGGTATCCCCCTTCAAATTTTGCAAAATATTCATCACATCCCGAAATGACAACCCACCAGGTTCTAGATGTGATACTCCTGGTACAAAAGCTGGATCAAGGCAGTCACAATCGATAGATATATAGACACCCTTGGCACCCACTCCAAGCTCCAGATTCTCCAAGAGTCCCCTATCTTTATATAAATTTCTCATCTCAAATAACTCGACTCCAAACTTCTCTATTTGATGTCTTCCTTCTTATCTATGGACCTAACTCCAACCTGTAGCAGGCGACGTGCATGTCCACCTTCCATTATCCGTGCAAAGGATGATGCATGAGAATAAATGTTCCCTTCAAAAGCATGGTATATATCAGGATGTGCATCAAAATGCAAGATGTCCACAGGTCCTCCTAACTGCTATGTGACAGCCCTCACAACAGGATATGTGATAGAGTGGTCACCACCAAGAATCAAAGGGCGTAAAGGAGACTCATTAATCACAAGCTTTACAGAATCACTGATTGTTTTCATCAACAGTTCATCCCCAAACTCATACATGACATTATTGATGTAAGGGTCCCAACTGCACCAGTTATTCTAGGAGTCACTCGTTTAGAAGGATCATAATGTAATATTCGAGCACTTTGTTCAGCCTGAGAATGTGACTTCTTACTGCAAACTTGAGAGGTTGCAGAATCAGTGGCCGCATTGTCACCATTTTGCCATTTGGAAGCTTTATTCATTTCTCCACGTCCGTAGTCATTGAGAAGAGAGGCGTTCATTTGATGGAAAGGGGTGCCTTGCATGAATCTTGCCTTTTGACATTGACACACTACGCCATGTACACAATGCATTGACATGGGCAAACAAGAACAAGTAGCCGTACCATTCACATGTGGCAATGTTTGTTCCTTTGAAATTCCAGAACAGTCAACATGAGTATTGTGTTCTTCGTCTAATGGAGGTGCTTCACATGCAGCATGGCACAATAGCGTGAATCGGAATTGGTTATCGCCAAAAGCTCCTCTTGTGTCACCAAGGGGTTCCCAGGCCCCATGTTCTGCTTCAAAACATCCAATTTTAATGCAACATGGCATGCCGAAAGCTCCTACAAACTGAAATCAAACATATTTTCCTGCCAAATAGAACCACATTAGTGCATCAAAACCAATTATTTTCTGCGCTAACAGGAGTCGAAAACCTCTAGCGAACGTGGCTAAAGTAACGACTACACGAGGGTTTAAACAGGTAATTGGCCAACACTGCTTTGTAGTAGGTGTGGCGGCAATAGTAGAAATAATATGTGCGTGGAATGGATGACACTCCACTGAATGCCAGGGCAATTCATCGAAGGCCAACAAACCACGAGTGCGCAAATACTCACTCACTTCTAGAGTGAGACCCGCATGGAAGGTAGCGACATTCGCGAGAGCTTCCATGGCGCGCACAAGTAAACACGAAAGCATAGAATACAAAGAGTGCACAATCAAACAAACACAATAGTGATTATCAATAGGAAAAACAAGATTAAATAAGAGCACGGGAAACATTAGGCTGTAAAAACCTAATCATAGCACCGTATTGGAGAGATATCCTTCATAATTATGGCATGCATGCAGGAACATAAACAATAACACACGGCGGTAATTAATCATAGTTAGATACCAAAACAGAAATTTTACGGTCAGTGGTCAACCGAAATACGGGGGGGTAAAAAGAAAAACAAGTGACATGCGAAAAAGAGGGAAAAAAACTACGTACACTTCATAAGTTATCAGATGGCTGGTGATATGGGTGGAGCTTAGAACCATTAATCACTTTTGGCAGGAGAACACCTGTTAAGGTCGCCAACCAAAAAGTTGCTGGTCCCACTTGTTCAGCAATTACCACTCTTGGAAAATTCTACAATGAATTCGTCTAGCAGTTGACCTATATCATGATAGTTGCGACTACTCAGTGGCTAAAACCAAGCTAAGGTAGTGCCCTTAAGAGTCAAACCAAATGCCTCGTACTGGGTGAACAAATCCTCAACCTGTTCAGCTCTTAACACTTGTTTGAACTCGGCCACATGATCATAAGGGTCTCTTGTCCCGTCAAAATAATTCTTCATTGCTTTGATCACTTGAGTGGGTCTAAGGGTTCTTGGGTGCTCTCAGGGTCTAGGCAATGGAAAATCATGCTTATTTCTTTGTTGCCTATGTGCTTGATGTCTCTCTCTTTCAGGTCTTTCATTTTCAAAGCCTGGTCTATTTATGCCTACAGTGCGTGCAAAACTTACCTCAGGTCTCTCTCTAGTTCTTTCTCTCTGGGCTTCATGAACTTTGGATGATCCTACTCCTTGGAGGCCATGGGAAACATTGGATCTTGGTGGAGGGAAAATCAATTCACTCTTCCAAGTATATGCATGTCTATCATGTTCTGTTACCAAGAACATCTTCTCTGATGTGTTGTCCAGGTAGACAACTTTGGCTGGTTTCTCTGGATCCTTGAACTCGGTGATGATGCCCAATTGGCTAGGTTGATCTGGCTCGAATCTCCATAAGGCTTCCTCTGTTTCTCTATTCAAGAATAGTTCTATGCTTTTGTTGTCTTGAGGAATCCAGTCTGGAGTGATCACTCTGGTCAAAATTGACTTACCTCTAGGAGTCTGGGGTCCTTGTCCTACATTTCTTGTTTTAGGTCTCCTATCTCATTCTCAGGAATGACATTTCCAAACTCATCAGGTATATCTGGTAGGTTGGTGACCACATACATGGTTCCTTTCTTATCAATGTATGAACCCTCTTCGAACTTGACCACCGGGTGTTCAAGTCCAAAGGGTTGATCTGGATTTTTGAGTTGGACCTGATCGCCTCATGCCATCCTCATAGATGCGAGCACCTAATCGGTTGGTCCGAATATATTCCAATTGTGTCTTATAGGGACCTTCTGGTGTTTGTAGATGGGCAGTTCTTGAGCCACTTGCAGGTTTCCCCATGCTAAAAGACATTTCTGAGTCACTTGTGTCAGATTTTAGTACGTAAGGACAATCACTTAGTTGTTGTGCCCAGGACTTAGCTGTATGGTTGACACTAGACTGAGAAGATCTAATGCTTTGTCTATCCTTGCCTAGGTGTCTACCAGATCTCAAGTTCATAAGCTTTGGTTAAGAGTCCAAAATTTCCCCTTGGTATGGTTCAAAATCCTTTGGATGAAAAAGTTATGTCAAATCAGGCTCCTGGGGGTCAAAACAGGCAAACAGGACCTTTTGGAAAAAATCACAATTTTGTGTGAAAATCGTGATTTTGTGAAATCAAGAGAATCACGATGCTGTGAATCTCAAGAGAATCGCGATGCTGTGAATCCCAAGAGAATCACGATGCTGTGAATCCCAAGAGAATCGTGATGCTGTGAATCCCAAGAGAATCG
This sequence comes from Ceratopteris richardii, assembly GCA_020310875.1. Classification (NCBI taxonomy): domain Eukaryota; kingdom Viridiplantae; phylum Streptophyta; class Polypodiopsida; order Polypodiales; family Pteridaceae; genus Ceratopteris; species Ceratopteris richardii. Next base: position 196,385,382 of record CM035412.1, read on the forward strand.
CGATGCTGTGAATCCCAAGAGAATCGCGATGCTGTGAATCCCAAGAGAATCGCGATGCTGTGAATCCCAAGAGAATCGCGATGCTGTGAATCCCAAGAGAATCACGATGCTGTGAATCTCAAGACAATCGTGATGCTGTGAATCTCAAGACAATCGCGATGCTGTGAATCTCAAGAGAGTCGCGATGCTGTGAATCTCAAGAGAGTCGCGATGCTGTGAATCTCAAGAGAGTCGCGATGCTGTGAATCTCAATAGAGTCGCGATGCTGTGAATCTCAAGAGAGTCGCGATGCTGTGAATCTCAAGAGAGTCGCGATGCTGTGAATCTCAAGAGAGTCGCGATGCTGTGAATCTCAAGAGAGTCGCGATGCTGTGAATCTCAAGAGAGTCGCGATGCTGTGAATCTCAAGAGAGTCGCGATGCTGTGAATCTCAAGAGAGTCGCGATGCTGTGAATCTCAAGAGAGTCGCGATGCTGTGAATCTCAAGAGAGTCGCGATGCTGTGAATCTCAAGAGAGTCGCGATGCTGTGAATCTCAAGAGAGTCGTGATGCTGTGAATCTCAAGAGAGTTGCGATGCTGTGAATCTCAAGAGAGTCGCGATGCTATGAATCTCAAGAGAGTCGCGATGCTGTGAATCTCAAGAGAGTCGCGATGCTGTGAATCTCAAGAGAGTTGCGATGCTGTGAATCTCAAGAGAATCGCGATGCTGTGAATCTCAAGACAATTGCGATGCTGAGCACCTATGAACTTTGGATGAAAAAGTTATGTCAAATCAGGCTCCGGGGGGTCAAAACAGGCAAACAAGACCTTTTGGAAAAAATCACGATTTTGTGTGAAAATCACGATGTTGGGAAATCAAGAGAATTGTGATGCTTTGAATCTCAAGAGAATCGCGATGCTATGAATCTCAAGAGAATCGCGATGTTGTGAATCTCAAGAGAATCGCGATGCTGTGAATCTCAAGAGAATCGCAATGCTATGAATCTCAAGAGAATTGCGATGCTGTGAATCTCAAGAGAATCGCGATGCTGTGAATCTCAAGAGAATCGTGATGCTGTGAATCTCAAGAGAATCACGATGTTGTGAATCTCAAGAGAATCGCGGTGCTGTGAATCTTAAGAGAATCGCGATGCTGTTAATCTCAAGAGAATCGCGATGCTCTGAATCTCAAGAGAATCGCGATGCTGTTGATGGAGAGTGTCAATCTCCAAAAGAACAAGCTATCCTTGATGTTAGATCACCTCTATATCAAGAATAACTTTAAACTCCAACCAATTTTGGAAGACAATCACCAAACTATCAAGAAATTAGCTAACTGTGAAGAAAGTCATTTCACAGAAACATCTGCTGCACATTAATCACTCATTGATTAATCATTAGTGTAAAGTTTTTATGAAACTGCAAGATTTCATCCATGTTTGGTTGTATATTTTCAACAAAATTTGACTCAAATTTTCAGCCATGTTTCTATGAAAATTTTGGGAGTTTTCAGACATCTTTGGCTATAGATTTTCGGCCATATTTAGCTAAAAATTTTTAGTTCTTTGAACCTCATTTGGATGGCCCACATGGCCATAGTCAAGTGCACCAATTTGAAACAAGGCATGAATGTATCATGCACATTGTTTAAGCTGATTGGTGGCTGAAATTTACATTCAAGTAAAGGATAAGCTGAACTTTCAGCAAATGTCACATCTCAACTTGCAATAAAATTATCCATCAAGGGATGATATAAGTGATAACATTTACTGTCACTGCTATATCCAACACATATACATTTCTTTGCATTGTCATCAAGTATGTGATGTTGTTGATGGCATAAAGAGTTTATGCCAAACAACCAAATATGCACATATGACTAACCATTGTCTCAATGCTTTTGTAGAACAACAATTCAAAACATAATTTGCACACATGACTGCTTCTATTAAAACCATACATCGTGCCATTTCAAGAAGTGCTCTACTCTTATGCTCAACAATACCATACATATGAAGTTTCATTATCTTTGAATGAGTAGATCTTGAGTTATAAAGATTTGAATGTGAATATGCCTGCACTTCATCTTCTTCCTAAAAAATTGAGGTGACCCCGTAGACTTGTTATACATATTGTTTAATGTATATTGAGGCTAAATTCATGCAATAACTTGATCTAGTTAGCCTGACACACTAATTGAGAATGTGCAAGAGCTCTTTGATCGATTTGTACCACATTTTGATCTATGAGCATTTTATTGAGAACTTCACTTCCCAAAATAAATGGTCTTCTAAGTCTTGCAAACTGATTTGATACAATCATTTGAGATCGATGTTCCAAAGGACTTAGTGGTTTTTTATGCATACTTTGGAAGCTAAAAAAGTATATTATACATTCAAGAAGCTATCTTGTCTAGGTTTGAGCAGGGTTATGGCAACACTCACTCATCTCTATCAATACCCCATCACCTACCTCTTCATAGTGGTATTAGAGCAAAGTGAAAGACTAACAATCATGGGTGATGGATTTCACTCATTTATTTAACAAATTGGATCGAGGTAATTACTCAACATGGTCACCTAGAATGAAGGACTATCTACAAGGAAGGAACCTATATAGTTACATATCTAGAGATGAGATAATGCCAATAATCATAAGAAAGGGTCAACCAACACAAGAGGAGTAAGAAAGGTTGAATGCATGGTGCTCAAAGGATGCTTTGGCAAGGTCATACATTCTCAACTCTATCTTTGACTTTTTGTTCCCTCACATTAGGAATTGCAAGACATCACAAGAGACATGGAATGATCTAGAAGCATTCTTCTCATCAAGCACCAATTCTAAGAAGAATAAACTATGGATGGAGTTTACAACACTCAAAACATGAGTTTACAACACTCAAAACATGAGTGATTTTGTCACCAAGATGAAGGATAGTTCAGAACAACTTGCAAGCATTGAGAGGTCATTGATGAAGAACAAATAGTGATCCAAGTCATCAATGGGATCAAATCTTATGACAAATAGGAAGCCTTCACAACAACTATGGACCTCTACATGGACATGCAAGTTCCTGACTTCAATACACTTATGGGGAAATTGTTCACACATGAATCAAAGCTTATGAATAAAGGAGACAACCAAAAAGTTAATCAATCCTAATCTCCATACAAATAAGAATAAAAGCAAGGATAAGAAAGGCAAAGATAAAAAGTCTGATGATGAAGGAAGTACCTCTCAATCCAACTTTGTAGGTAGAGGTAGAGGTAGAGGCTCAAGAGGAAGAGGTAGAGGAGGTAAAAAAGTTAGAGGGAGAGACCAAAGCTCTTCACCTTGTGCCATATGTGGTCTAAAAAATCACATTATAGAGAATTGTTTCAAGAACCCAATAAATCAAGAGGAAGATTTAATAATTCTTATGGATACAACAACAACTCATGCAACAACTACCAAGGTGGATACAAAGGAAGGAGAGACTACAACAACTATAGAGACAATCAATCTCAAGAAGATTCATTTGTCCTCATGAACATGACTATGAAGGAAGATAATGTAGATGAACATGTGTTTTATATAGACTCAAGATGCTCAAATCATGTGGCACACAATGTGGCTCTACTCTCAAATTTTGAAGACCCAAATAATAGGCATGAAGTCCAAAAGGGAGCTCACACAAGATATACAAAAACCAAAGGATTCTTGGTGAGTAGAGATGTAGTATTTGATGAGAATTGTTCTCGGTGTGAAGATTCATGTAGAAAGGTCAACCTACCTTATGATCTTTCAGAAGATTTTCCAAAACTTGTTAAGGATAATTCTTCTAAAGTTGAAGAGCAGGATACCTCAGAAGATGATGAAGCAACTCAATATGAAAAAATCAAAATGTGGAAGTCTAAAGGTAAAGCAAAAATGCAGGAACTTGGACAAGAGGCAGAATCATCACATCATGGCCTAAGAAGGTCCACGAGGGAGAAAAGAAAGCCAGAAAGTTATGAGTTTGATACTTCTCTAGTCAAACATTCAATCTATCTAGTAGAGGACATAAATCAAGAGGAACCTTCAACATTTGAGGAAGCAAAGAAGAAATCAGAATGGAGGCATGCAATGGAAGATGAAATTGAAGCTCTTGAGGAGAATAACACTTGGGAATTGGTTCCCAAGTCTCCATCAATGAAAGTGATAGGCTCAAGATAGATCTACAAATTGAAGAAGAACTCAAATGGCTCCATTAACAGGTATAAGGCAAGGCTTGTGGCAAAAGGCTTTGCACAAACTCAGGGAATTGATTATGAGGAGACCTTCTCTCCTGTGGCCAAGATGCCTACTCTTAGGGTCTTGCTTAGTATTGCCTCTTCCAAGAATTGGAAGATACTTGAATTGGATGTAAAAAAATGCATTTCTTAATGGATGGATAACAGAAGAGGTATATATGGCACAACCACCTGGTTTTGAGAATCACATATATACTGATTATGTGTAAACTTAATAAAGCTTTATATGGACTCAAACAATCCCCAAGGGCTTGGAATCACAGGCTTGTGTCATTCTTGCAGAACAAATAATTTCAACCTAGCAAGGCAAATCCATCACTATTCGGAGTAATTTTGAAGTCATCTATTTTTGTGTGTATGTAGATGATATTATACTTATAGTAAATGATACTGATGGCATGAAGAGAATCAAAGAACAGATGAGATAAGAGTTCAAGATAAGTGATTTGGGTTCACTTACCTACTTCCTAGGATTGGAAGTTGTCTACAAAGATCATGGTTTGTTTCTTACTCAAAGAAAGTACATTAAAGACATGTTGACAAAATTCAAGATGCAAGATTGCAGGATTGCAGGTACTCCAATGGAAGTTAATCACAAATAGAGCTCACATGAAGGTGAACTCATAGAATATGTGATAGGTTATCAAAGTCTTGTGGGTAGTTTGAACTATACCACATTAACAAGGGTTGATATATGTTATAGTGTGAGTGTGCTAAGTCAATTTATGCACACATCTAGGAAACCTCACATGGAGGCCACAAGAGGATACTCAGATATCTCAAAGGAGCCATGAATGAGGGGTTATATTACCGGTACATATTTGATTTAAGTCTGAAATTGTTCTCTGATGCAGATTGGGCTGGCTCCAAGGAAGACAGAAGGAGCACCTCAGGTCATCTTACCTTTGCAGGTTCAAAACTTGTTTCATGGTCATCCAAGAAGCAACCCATAGTTGCTCTCTCTTCTACTGAAGCTGAATACAGAGGTCTTGCCATAGCTACTCAAGCTATGTGGATGAAGACACTATTCATAGATCTTGGTTTGGAGATTGGAACTCCAAATATTTTTTGTGACAATATGAGCTCTATTCACTTAGCTGCTAATCCAATTTTTCATGCAAGGAATAAACATATTGAAGTTCATTATCACTATTTTGCAAATTCAAAGCCATGATTGGTTTGCAGGTAATCTTGGAAGATTGAAGACCTCAATCATACTTGGCTTGAGAGGGAGTTGTTGGAGAAAGTCTATGACAAGCTTAAGTATTGGCTTGAGTCCCACAAAGTCATAGAAGAAGCTTTAAAATGAAGACAATGTAAAGTTCCCTTGTGAACTACCTCTTATAACTTTTTGAAGTCTTACTTGATGTAAAAGTGAAACAATCTTAAGTGGTTGAGCCCACTTGATCAAACGAGAAAAGAGAAGCCACGAATTTGTGCTTGATGGTAGTTGGAGAATCAAATCAATCACTAATAGATTGAAGAGTGATTGAATGAAGTTAGGCTCCCAAGATCGACTATAAATAAAAGGCAGTTTTAGTCTTGGTTATGAAAAGACCTCCAAGAGCTGAGCTCTATGCCGTATCAAGGTGTGGTTTCAAGGCACACACATATGTATCAGTAAGCCCATTGTATTGTACAATAAATATACTTTCATTTTCATGATCATTTGAGTTCATATTTTCATGTTCTTGTGAAGTGTACTCTTTGCTGCCATATCTCTCAGTTTTCCCAGTTAGATTGCAGAGATCATTTCTCTGAGCTTGGTGCATCATTTTCAGTGATTCAAGTTGGTAAAGTTAGCTCTCTAAGTCTACTGTATGATCACCAATTTTCATCATATGTGTATGTTTCGATCTTCAGTTATGATCATTTGAAGTCAACTGTGTCACCTCATTTTCTTCTTCTCTGCCAACACTCTCTCAGAACAGTCATTTTGTCAGAGCTGTTTCTCAGTGTACTTTACCATTTTCCATGATTTAAAGTTTCTTAGAATCCTCATACTGTCTACTATATGCCTACAAATTTTCATGAGCATTTGATTCTTTAATCATGAGATATCTCTATTTTACTGCACACGAGTCTATGAATTATTGTAGCCCGAGAAAATCGGGGTCATCCTATCACTTGCTAAACTTCTTTCTCCTTGTGTAGTCCATCATTTTTGTTTAAATAACTCTTGCTTGTTAGCTTACTAAGCTATTAAGAGTTCCCCAAAAGGAATTAAGTTATTTGCTACTGTGGCCAAAGAATTGTTCAAAACTTTGGACAGGTGTATGAACATAAATAGCAAGTTTTTGGCTCTTGAATCTACTCCAACTTATTTGATTTGATTCAAATTTTTGAGAGTGATCTTCCAAGGTACATAGGGTGTCAAATACATCCTTTGGCAATCTAAAAGGGCCCACCACATATCTTTAGATTCTATTTGGCTAGTGTAGTGCAAAGTTTTTGCAGCACCACTTCATCTTCATCAAGTACAAATCCATCTCTTCACACTTAATAAGTAGAGTACTCTATGTGCCTACTTCAACCAAGAACCTGATCAATGTAGTTCAAATTGTTGAGAATGGTTTTCAGGTTATATTTACAAGTATGAAGCATTTTTTGAAGACCCACATCACGGATTCAAGAAGATATCAAGACAAGATAAGATAGGTAGATTTTTTAGCTTTGAACTCTAAGACACCAAGAACATTGCATTGTTTAGTTATGTCACCCAAACTCTATCAAAATTAGAGATTTGGTCCAAGAGTTTAGATCACATAGGAAAAAGATCTCTCATATAAATCATAGGGATCAGAGTGCACTTGGGCTACCAAATATATCAAAACAACATATGATATATAAATGTAGTGCTTGTTAGTTTGGTATGTCACACACGCAACCTTTCAGCAAGAAAGGATACATACATGAAGAACTATTAGAGTTGGTACACATAGATGTTTGGGGAACAAGCAAGGAGCCTTCAATCTCTCGATCAAGGTACTATGTGTCATTCATAGATGATTGCAGCAGATGGACTAAGTATTTTCATGTTTCAAAAAGTATTTAGTTCTTGTGGAGAACCAAATAGTTAAATCCCTAAAAAGACTAAGGTCACATGGAGAGTGAGAGTATTTCCCCCATGAATTTGATTCTTATCTCCAAGAGAGAGGAATCAAAATAAAAATCACCACTAGATACACTCTTGAGCAAAATCGAGCGGTAGAGAGAAGGAATAGGACAAATGTGGAAGGTGAAAGGCCAATGCTAAATCAAGCAAAACTCCCCAACTACTTGTGTGTAGAGGGAGTATCAGTAGCTACCTATTCGGTGAATAGAAGTCCAACAAAGGCTTTGGATGGAATGACCCCATATGAGGCATGGAATGGAAGAAGTCCTAGCCTTGATCATTGTAGAATCTTTGGGTTCATTGCATATGCATACATACCTTCACAGAATAGAGGTAAATTGGACCCTAATGCAGAGAAATGTATATTCATTGGATATGACCTTCATAAAAAATGTTATAGGTTGTACAATCCAAGGAATAGAGTTTTCATTGTAAGTAGGGATGTTGTGTTTGATGAAAACAAATTTTGGTTTGAAGATGATAGTAGGAGAATCCAACTACCTTATGACATATAGGAGGACTTTTCAACCCTATCAAAAAGGAATGAGCACACACTTGAAGCATCAATTGATTCTGAAGATGATCAAAAGACTCCAACGAGAGAAATCAATTCTTGGAACTCTAAAGGCAAAGCCAAGGTGCAAGAGTTGAGTGGCAAAATACTCTCAACAAACAATTTTAAGGTCAAGTAGAGAAAAGAGAAAGCGAGAAAGGTATTGCGATGATACTTCATTAGTTACTAAACATTGTATATATCTAGCACATGACTCAAACTTCTAGGATCCCTCATTAGATGCCAAAGCAAAGAAAAGCTTGAATGGATGAATGCCATGGAGGAAGAGATTGATGCCTTATAGGAAAACAAAACTTGGGAATTGGTTCCCAAGACTACATCTATGAAGATCTTAGGTTCAAGATGGATATGCAAGGTAAAGAAAAATGTTCACGACTATATAAATAGGTACAAAAGCAAGAGTTGTTTCCAAAAGGTATGCACAAACACAAGGAATTGATTATGAAGAAACTTTTTCACCAATGGAAAGGATTTCAATCATCAGAGTGCTTACAGGTATTGCCGCTTGTAAGAATTGGAAGATCTACCAAACGAATGTAAAAAATGTTTTCATAAATGGATGGATATATGAAGAGGTATACATGGCTCAACCTCCTGGTTTTCAAGACTCATCATGCCCTAATTATGTATGCAAGTTAAGAAAGGTTTTGTATGGTTTGAAGCAATCCCTTAGGGCTTGGAATCATAGGCTTGTCACCTATTTGCAGGATAGAGGATTCAATGGGAGAAAAGTAGATCCTTCCCTCTTCATCTAGAGGAATCAATACAAATTCATATACTTATGTGTATATGTGGATGATATATACTAAAGGAATAAAGAAGATCAAACTTCATATGAATGAGGAATTCAAAATTGGTGATTTAGATCTAATCACATACTTCCTAGTATTGGGAGTGGTATACACAGGAAAGGGTATGTATCTTACTCAAAGAAAGTATATCAAAGACATGCTTGTCAAATTCAAAATGGAGAATTCAAGGATTGCAAGTACACCTATGTAGATGAACTTGAAGTTAAGTGCTCGTGAAGAAGAGAAAATAGAGGGTATAACTAGCTCTCATAGTCTAGTTGGTAGTTTGAACTATGCTGGATTGACATGGATTGACATTTTCTATGAAGTAAGTGTCTTAAGTCATTTAATGCATACTCCAAGGAAATCTCACATGGAACTAGCCAAAACAATACTCAAATATCTGAAAGGATCTATCAATGAAGTTTTATAATATCCTTCCACATATGATCTAGACATCAAGCTCTTCTCAGATGGAGATTGGGTAGGCTCTAAAGATGATAGCAGAAGCACATCTGGGTACATCAACTCTATAGGTACAAAGATAATTTCATGATCCTCAAAAAAGAAACCCATTGTTGCACTCTCGTCAATAGAGGGTGAATAGAAAGGACTTGCTAATACAACTCAGGAAGCAATATGGATTAAGAGCTTATATTTTGATTTAGGTCTTAAGTCATTTGTTCCTCGTATATTTGTTGACAATATCATTTCATTACAGCTTGCTGCTAAACCAATCCATCATGCCTGGACTAAACACATAGTGTTATATTATCATTATGTCATATATAAGTTCAGGAGTAAGGAGATTCAATTATCATATGTATCAAGTCATCAACAATGTTCAGATATAATGACAAAGGCATTGGATGGATTCAAGTTGAAGAGAGTCAAATCAATGATTGGATTGCAAGAGATATTGAACAATTGAAGACTCAAGATTCTTAGGCTTGAAGGATATCTATTGGTGCAAGAAGCAAGCCCAAGTGTTTGCTTAAGCTTTTTGAATTGCTCTCATTAGTTATCTCACATAGATGTAGTCATGTGAACCTATGTTTGAAAAGTTCAAAGGTTAAAACTTTTGACTTATCTTGGTCAAATGTAAAAGTTAAAAGTAGGTGGAACCTTGTGGATGAAGGGAGCCAAAATCCATGAATTTAATTGGGATTCAAATTCAAATCATTCCTAATTTTTAAGATCACTTTTATTTGGATGGTGCATCATATTCAAATTCAAAAGTATCTATAAATAGACCACCTTCTAGTCATGAAAACTAGAGAGCTTTCCTGCGAAATGTGATATGACGTTATGAGTTTATATTAGTACTCACTTCTAGTGAGAGTAGTCCTCCACAACTTCCTTGTATCATATGTGCAATATCAATATTATGATTCAATACTTACTCATCTCTTTCTTTACCCCATCACCTATGCACAACTATTGCCAATGCCAAAGTTCATGTACACTGTTGAGAACAAATGTATGGTTCATGATTTCAAAAAAGGGGACGTTATTTTGATGTCATGGACATTATTCAATGGTTTTTATTGCTTGGATACATATAAGAGAGCTGCCTTAAATGTTTTTCTTACACATACTTCTATGGCTGAGATGGAGTTGTGGCATGCTCATTTTGTTCATTTGAACTTAAATAGTTTGGTTTACTTGGAAAAGAAGGATATGGTTATTGGTCTTCCAACACTTGAGCCCATTGAAAGGCATGCATGCAAAGGTTTTATATAGGAAAAGTGCATCATGCTCCTTCTCCCAAAGAAGGTGCTACACATGCTACAAGAAAATTGTGACTTGTTCATAGTGATGTATGTGGTCCGGTCAAGACTCCATCTTTTGGCAAGCATCTATACTATGTTACCTTCATTGATGATAGAATATGCCATACTTGGGTGTATCCTATGAAAAAAAAGAGTGAGTTATTCTCTTACTTTAAGATATTTTTAGCTATGGTTGAATTTTTTTGTGGAAATATGATTTTGACTCTTGAATCCCAACAAAATTCATGGATTTTGGCTCCCTTCATGCACAAGATTCCTCCTAATTTTATCTTTTACATATGACCAAGATAAATCCAATGTTTTAACCTTTAAACTTTAAAAACATAGGTTCACATGAATACATCTATGTGAAATAACTAATGAGAGTAATTAAAAAATCTTTTGAAAAACACTTAGGCTTGCTTCTTGCACCAACAATTCCCCATTAAGCCTAAGAAGCTTGAGTCTTCAATTCTTAAATATCTCTTGCAATCCAATCATTGATTTTAATCTTTTCAACTTGGCTCCATCCAATGCCTTTGTCATCATATCTACACATTGTTGATGAGTTGATACATATGATAAGGGAATCTTCTTGCTGGTGATCTTCTCTCCAACATAATGATAATGTACTCCTAGGTGTTTAGTCGTGGCATTATAGATATAGTTGGCATCAAAATTTAATAAAATGATATTGTCCCCACATATATGAGGAATAGATGACTTAAGACCTAAATTAGAATACAAGGTCTTAATCCACATTGCTTCATGAGTTGCATTAGCAAGTCCTTTGTATTCATCCTTGATTGATGTGAGTGCAACAATGGGTTGCTTCTTTAAGGGCCATGAAATTAACTTTGTACCTACAAAGGTCTGTTACCCAGATGTGTTTCTCCTGTCATCTTTAGAGCCTACCCAATTTGCATCAGAGAAGAGCTTGATGTGTATATCAGATGTGTAAGCACAATATAAACCTTCATTGATAGTTCCTTTTAGATATTTGAGTATTATTTTGGCTACTTCCATGTGAGATTTCCTTTGAGTATTCATGCACTAACTTAAGACACTTGCTCCATAGCAAATGTCAACCCTTGTCAATGTCACATAGTTCAAGCTACCAAGTAGACTCTGATGGCAAGTTATATCCTCTACCTGCTCTCCTTCATGAGCACTTAATTTCAATTTTATCTCCATAGGTGTACCTACAAACTTTGAATTCTCCATTTTGAATTTGACAAGCATGCCTTTGATAAAATTTCTTTGAGTAAGATACATAGCCTTTCCTATGTATACCAATTCTGATCCCAGGAAGTATGTGAGTAGACCGAAATCATCGATTTTGAATTCCTCATTCATCTGAAGGTTAATCTTCCTTATTCCTTTAACATCATTACCTCAATTATGATATCATCCACATATACACATAGATATATGATTTTAGATTGATTCCTCTTGATGAAGAGGGAAGGATATGGTTTTCTCACATTGAATCCTCTATCCCACAAATAGGTGACAAGCCTATGATTTCAAGCCCTATGGGCTTGCTTCAAACCATACAAAGCCTTTCTTAACCTGCATACATACTCAAGGCATGATGAGTCTTCAAATCGAGGAGGTTTGAGCCATGTACAACTCTATAGATATCTGTCTATTTAGAAAAGCATTCTTTACATCCATTTGGTAGATCTTCCAGTTCTTGGAACCTGCAATACTCATTAGCATGCTAATGGTTGGCATCCTTGCCATTGGTGAAAAAGTTTCATCATAATCAATTCTTGTGTTTTTGCATACCTTTTGGCCATAAATCTTGCTTTGTACCTATTTATAGACCCATCACAATTTTATAGGCCTTGTTTATCCATCTTGAACCTATGATCTTCATAGATGGAGTCTTGGGCACCAAATCCTAAGTTTGATTTTCCTTTAAGGCATCAATCTCTTCCTCCATGGCATTCATCCATGCACACTTCTTCTTTGCTTCCTCATATAAGGGATCCTCAGAGTTTGATTCATGTGCTAGATATATAGAATGTTTAGTAACTAAGGAAGTATTATAGCCATACCTTTTTGGCTTCCTCTTTTCTCTCCTTGACCTTCTAATTGTTTGTTGAGAGGATTCTACCACATCCCTCAACTCCTCCACCTTGGCTTTTCCTTTAGAGTTCCAAGAATTTATTTCTCTCCTTGATGTCTTCTGATCATCTTTAGAATCACTTGATGCTTCAAGTGCTTGCTCATTCCTATTTGATAGGGTTGGAAAATCCTCCTCTAAGTCACAAGGTAGTTTTATTCTCCTGCAATCATCTTCAAACCATGATTGTTTTTCATCAAACACAACATCCCTACTAACAATGAAACTTTGTTGCTTGGATTGTACAACCTATAAACTTTTTTATTAAGGTCATAGCCAATGAATATACTTTCTCTACTTTAGGATCCAATTCACCTCTAATCTATGAAGGTATGTGTGCATATGCAATGCACCCAAAGATTCAGCAATGATCAAGGCTAGGTCTTCTTCCATTCCATGCCTCATATGGGTTCACTCCATCTAGAGACTTTGATGGAAGTCTATTCACCAAATAAGTAGCTGTTGATACTTCCTCTACCCACAAGAAGTTGGGGAGTTTCTTTTCATTGAGCAGTAACCTTTTTGCTTCCACAATTTTCCTATTTCTTCTCTCTGCCACTCCATTTTGCTCCGGAGTGTATTTGGTGGTGATTTCTCTATTGATTCCTCTCTTATGGAGATAAGAATGAAAGTCATGGGAGAAATATTCTCCCCATCCATCTAACCTTAGTCTTTTGAGAGTTTCACATGTTTGGTTCTGATGGAGAGTGTTAATCTCCAAAATAACAAGCTATCCTTGATGTTAGAGCACATCTATCTCAAGAACAACTCAAAACCTTTACCAATTTGAAGGACCAAAATCAAATTATCAAAATTTTGAACTAATTATGAAGAGATTCACTTCTTAGAAAAATATGCTGCACATAACTCACTCATTGACTGATCAAATGTGTAAAGTTTTTTATAAAACTTTGCACAAGTTGTGGCCTAAATATTGCACACCTTCTCCAAGTTAAATCTTCTGAAAGGATTTAGTAGAACTTGAGAAATGATCCAAACAATCTACTTATGTCTAAAATTATCCTCTTGTAGAGTTGATTTTGACACATGCAACTTCTAACACATAGTTCTCCCAAACTAGAAGTTGTTTAAGCAAATGTTTTTAGGCATAGCTTACCTTCCAACTTAGATTTTGACTCTTCATTTGTGCAAAACTTTACATTGTACACTGAGAAATGATCAATTCTTTGAGCATCGAGATTGCGCTTGTTTCAGAAGACACTCAACACTTCTTCACATACAAATGTTCCTACACAAAATTCTCTCAACTTGTTTACAATTAGGCTCTCAAATCTTAACCATAGAAGCATTAACTACGGAATTAGACATCTACAAAATGATTCTTGAAATGATCAAACATAGAAGGAGAACATAGCAAAATATCTAGCGCAACTTTTTCTTCTATTCAGAAAACTTTACATCTAAATGATGAGAGAGTTCTTCCTCACTTCTAAAGTGTCTAATGGCTCTTTCAACTTCTGATTCTTCTCATCTCATGTTCTCTCATACTTGCCCCAAATTTCTACTTGTATATATAGGCACATATGTACAAGCTCATGACCATACAAAAGGTATAAGTGAGCTAACTACAAATTAATGTACATATGTATACAAGTCTTTATTTCCTAAACATACTCTATCTTCAATCTTCAATTGTTGATCTCTTCTTCATCCTTCGACTTCAAGTCTTTATCCAAAACATCAATTGGTGGTTGACTTGCACCAACAGCTCCCCCTCAATCATCAATTGAGGTTTTCTCTATCTTCTTTATACCTTCCATGTCTTTGAATCTTTCTAACTTTGGTCCATCCAAGATTTTGGTTAGTATATCTGCAGTTTGATCTTTTGTTGAAGTATGTATGACTTCAATCTCTTTATCAATCACCTTCTCTCTTAAGAAGTGATAGTGAATTTCAATGTGTTTAGTCCTAACATGAAAAATTGGGTTAGCAGCTAGATAAAATGAACTCATATTATCTCCATGAATAGTGGGTGTACTCTGAATGATGTCAAAACTCTTCATGAGAGTCTTCAACCATATGACTTCCTTTGCAGCTTCAATCATACCTTTATACTCTGCTTCTGTAGATGATAAAGCAAGTGTGTGTTGCTTCTTGGAACACTAAGAGATTAACTTATCTCCCACATAACACAAGTATCCATAAGTTGATCTTCTATCATCAAGATTACCTTCCCAATCTGTATCACTATATATTTTGATGTTTGTATCTGATGTAAAACCATAATACAAACCTTCCTTGAGTGTACCCTTAATCTATCTCAACACTCTTTGTCTTGCAACCCAATTTTCTTTTCTAAGACAATGCATAAATTGAGACAACACTCCAACTGCATATGACAAATCAGGCCCAGTTAATGTAGCATAGATTAGACTACCAAGTAGACTTTGATATAACTTCATATCCTTGAATTCTTCTCCTCCATATCTGCTCAATTTGTGATTCACCTCCATTGGAGTAGGTGCTACCTTGCAATCTTCGATTTTGAACTTGATCAACAAGTTCTTCAAATACCTTTCTTGAATCACATACACTCCATGTTGAGTATATGAGATCTCCATGCCCAATAAGTATGACAAGTCTCCCAAGTCACTAATCTTGAACTCTTTCTCCATTTGCTTCTTGAGCCTTTGAATTCCCTTCTTATCTGTACCTGTAAGAATTATGTCATCAACATATATGCACATGTAAATGAACCCATCATCACTTCTTTTGACAAGCAAGCTACTATCAGCTTTAGATACTTGGAAACCAAGTTTCTTCAAGAACTTCACAAGTCTATAATTCCATGCCCTTGGGGCCTGCTTCAAACCATATAAAGCTCTCTTGAGCTTACAAACATATTCTAATTACCATTTATCTTTGAACCCTTGTGGTTGCTCCATGAAAACATCATCTGAAATATAACCATTAAGAAAAGCATTCTTCATATCTAATTGACATAATCTCCAACCTTTACATGCAGCGATGGATATGAGTGTCCTGATGGTTGTCATCTTTGCCACAAGACTATAGGTCTCATCATAATCTATACCATATGTCTGCGCAAACACTTTCACAACAAGTGTAGCTTTATACCTAGACACATTTCCATCTACATACCTCTTTGTGTTGTAGACCCATTTGCATCCAATGATCTTCTGACTATTTGGTTTAGGAACCAAATCCATGTCTCATTCTCCATCAATGCATCATACTCTTTCTACATAGCTTTCTCCCAATTTTCCTTTACCTTTTGCCTCTTCATATGTATAAGGGTCTTCATCTGCTTTCACCATGTAAGCATAGTCTTTAGCAGTCAAAAGAGAAGTGTCATAGCTATACCTTGTAGGTTGCCATTTGTGTCTTGATGACCTTTTGAGTTCTCCACTTCTTGAAGTTTCTAGTTCATCACATTTTGGATCAAACCTTGGCACTTCTTCAACTTCAATTTGTACATCATTGCTCTCTTCTTCATCATCTGAACCTTTGACTAACCTTTCTTTTGATTCAAAACTTCTTCATCACCTGCATGATTACCTACATACCAAGTACCTCGCTCATTAAATGTAACATCCTTTGATACAAGGAGTTACTTTGTGGATGGACTCCACAACCTATATCCCATCTTCTTATCATCATATTCAATGAACACATAATTTTCAGCTTTAGGTTCCAATTTATGTCTTAACTGAGATGGCACATATGCATAAACCAAACATACCAAACACTCTGCAATGATCTAAGGTAGGTCTCTTACCCCACCAAGCTTCATATGGTGTCATACCTTGCAAAGATTTACATGGTAACCTATTAACCAAGTATGTAGCTGTACTCAAAGCCTTAGCCCACAAATAGTTTGGAAAATTTTTCTCCTTCAACATTGATCTTGCAAACTCAACAAGGTTTCTATTTCTCCTTTTTGCTACACCATTTTGTTGAGGAGAGTACCTGCAAGTAATTTCCCTTTTTATACCTGCATTCCATAAGTAATCACTGAACTCATTAGAGAAATACTCTCCCCCTCCATCTGACCTTAGTCTCTTCAACTTTTGAGCTATGATTCTTTCTGCATACACATGATAATGTTTAAATGTATTGAATACCTCTGATTTATCTTTGATCACATATATAGTGATCCACTTGGTAGCATCATCAACATAAATCACATAATATCTTGAACCATTAATACTAAAATCCTTTGATGGTCCCCACACATCTTTGTGTACCAATTCAAGCTTCTCTGAATACATGAAACCATGCTTAGAATATGATTGCTTATGAGCCTTTCCTAATTGACATGCCTCACATCTGTATGTCATATGTTTACCTACAACATTAGTCAATCCAAGCACTGAACCATTGTTAACCATATCCTTGATGCCTCTTTCATTGAAATGTCCAAGTCTTTTATGCCAAAGGTCTAACTCAGAGATCTTATGTCCTCCATAAGTGAACAAGGCATGACCAACATTACCTTGAATCTTCAATGTGAAGAGTCTTCCTTCTTTCTTCTGTGAAACAATTTGTTTATACCCATGCTAGGGTCTTCCACAAAAACTCCATCATTAGTGAACCTAACTTCATAACCTTTTTCAACAATTTGCCCTCCACTTATCAGATTCTTTGGAATTGTAGGAACATACAAGACCTTACTCAGGAGAATACTTCCATCCTTGGCCTTCACTGATCCAATTGACTTCACCTTGTGCTTTGTATTATCACATGTTTGAACTACATGTTTAGTTACCTTATTCTCGAAATCAGTCATCAAAGCCATATTACCATTCAGGTGATTGTTACACCCTGAGTCAATGTAAAAAACTCTTTGGTCTTCACTTTGTCTTTCACAAGTTGCATTCGTGATTAAAGTTGAATCCTCCTTCTGATCTGAAGCATAACTGTAATAGTATTGTTGTAGGATTGACTTTGGAATCATCTACCTGCATTTCTTCGAAAGTAGCCTCTATTACCTCTACTTCTGAAATTACCTCTTTGGTTTCAGCCACCTCTTCCTCTTAAATTAAATTTCTGACTATATCCTCTATTATTTTGATTATTATGCCAACAATCATGAGCTAAATGATTTGTGTTACCACAAATCTAGCAAGCTTTGACTCCATCTTTATTGCTTCCGCCTCTTCCTCTACCTTTGCCACCTCCTCTTCCTCTTAGGAAGTTATCTTGGCTAGTTGTACCTTCTTCTTCATTTACTTGTTGCTTGCCTTTGCTATTCTTCTTCTTATCCTTTGAATACATTGCTTGACCTGCATTCTTATTACCATCACCTTTGACATCCTGCTCAAAAGTTAGCATGTGTCCTAGCAACTGATTTAAATCAACAGTAAAATGATCTAGTGACAATTCAATAGAAAATATGAATGGCTTCCATTTCTAATATCCTCTCAAACTTATGAGGATTTTGCTTACCAATTTATCATCCTCAATATCTTCATCAACTACTCCTAATGCATCTGCAATGTCCTTCATCCTTGTTACATAATCAGAAATGGATTGAGAGGACTTCTTCTTGATGGTAAACTCTGGCCACAAAGATTCCTTCCTTGACTTTGTAGTGTTTTGGAAATGCTCCTCCAAAGCATTCCATATATCACTTGCACTTTCAAGACCTCTAATATGAGGTAGCAAGTAGTCATTGACTCCCACGTAGATAATGCTCCTTGCTTGAGCGTTGGAACAAAGAAATCACAAATTGATGATTACAAAGAGCTTGAAGCAAGTCAATGACCACGTTGAAGTTCAAGAAGTCATTTGAGAAAGTGAAGAGATTTCAGAATGATAGCTTGTATACATATGTACATTATAGGTGGAAATTCTTGTACTATGAATATAGGTAATCCTTAGGATGATAAGGAGTAATGTAATAGACGTGGGATAAGTCAAGAATCATATGTATATAAGTCAATGATGTAAATAAATACATGTGAGAGTCATTAGAAGACAAGTGTCATAGAGATAGATGAGAAGAGAGTTATCTTCAGAAAATATCGACAAGTATTTCATAGATTTCTCTCAGTCTGATCATGTGGATCAGAAATCATTTTGTACACATCTAATTTAGACACTAATGAAGCTATGTTCAAAGTTTCATGATCTAATTCTTTTCATGATGTGAGTATGATCAATAGGATCATGTGTATGTAAAGTCTGCAGGTAGACCTCTAAGAGTCGTGCATTTTTTTGTGTCAATGTTTTGCTTAGATCGTAGTGCTCAGTGTAAAGTTTTTGATGAGTGAGCATTCAAAATCTAAGTTAGAAGGTAAGGATGCTATGGCTAAAAGAATTTAGCAAAATGGGATCTGTGCTGTGAGAAATCAACCTTAGAAGTTACCTATGTCAAAGTCGCTTGTTCAGGAAGACAGTTTCTGACATACTTTTGATCTTAAGGATCAAATTAAAGTTTTAATGATTCTTCTGAAAGACTAATGGTTGATATGATTGCGCAAAGGTAGTGTGGAGATATATGCATCATTGGCTTGAAGAAATCTCAAGATATGTGCAGGTAATGAAGTCAATCAGTGAAGCAGACTATTGAAGAATGAAGATTTTCACTCAGAGAAGTGATAGTTGAAAGTTTTGGTAAATGAAGATAACATTTGTGTAAAGTTTGATCCATAACTGATATAGAGGTGATCTTAAATCAGTATAGATCAAACCTTTGGAGATTTAGAGGTCTCCAACAGTGGTATCAGAGCTGAAGGTGCAATACAGGTGAAGTAAAGGCATTGGAAGTCCCGACTGTGCAGATATTGAAGTTCCTTCTAATTGAAGGTGGACAAGGTCAAATTCTTGCAAACAACCTAAATAAGTGTAAAATACAAGTTCAAAGGATCAAGAAAGATTAAAGCTTCATATCAAAGGTACATACTATTATCATAAATCATAGTAATTGCAGACACAGAAGATCGAAGATGGGAGAAAGCTTGCAGATTGATAAGCTAGATAGGGAGAACTATCTAGCTTGGTCCATGAGGATGGAGGCATGCCTCATGAGCAAAGATTTGATGGCATTCATTACAGAAGAATAAGAAAAGCCCGAGTTTGAAGATCCTAGTGTTCCAACTAGGGAGGAACTTGCAGGTTTGAAGAATTGGATGAGAAAGGATGCTCAAGCTAGGAGCATCATTTACATGGTTGTAAATGATTATCTTCTACCTCACATCAGAGGATTAGAAAGTGAAACAGATGTGTGGAATGCTTTGGAAGAGCATTTCCAAAACACAACCAAGTCAAGGAAGTCCTCATTATGGGCAGAATTCACAACTTTCAAGAAGAAGAGTTCACAATCAATTTCTGATTATGTGGCAAGGATGAAGGATATTGCAGATAGCTTGGGAGCAGTAGATGAAGACATTGAAGAGGATAAGTTGGTAAGGCAAATACTTACAGGTTTGAGAGGAGATGAGAAGTGGAAGCCTTTCATATTGTCCATAGAATTGTCACTAGATCACTTTACTCCTGATCTTAATCAATTGCTAGGACACATGCTAACTTTTGAGCAGGACATTAAGGGAGACAATGATAGGAGTGCAAGTCAAGATATGTACTCCAAGGACAAGAAAAAGAATGGCAAAGGGAAGCAGTCAACTGACGATGAAGGAACTTCAAGTCAAGCTAACTTTACAAAAGGAAAGATGAACTTTAGAGGTAAAGGAAGAGGAGGTAAGAACAAAGACAATACTAAAGCTTGTTGGATTTGTGGCAGAACCAATCATTTGGCAAATGATTGCTGGTATAACAATCAAAAGGGTGGAAGTAATAACCAGAGCTTCAATCAAAGAGGTAGAGGAGGCAGAAACCAAAGAGGTAACTTCAGAGGAAGAGGGGGGAGGACATCATATGCTAGAGGAGGTGGAAGAAGTTTTCAACCTCAGTCCTACAACAATAATTATTATAATTATGCATCATATCAGAAGGATGACATGACTCTTATCTTGAATGCAACTCATGAAGCAGTAGGAGAAGATCAAAGGGTGTTCTATATTGACTCAGGATGTAGCAATCATCTGAGTGGCAATATATCATTGATAACTGATATGGAAGTAAAGGTGAATGGACATACAGTTCAAACAGGTGACAACACCAAGCATAAATTGGAGAGCATTGGATCAGTAAATTAAAGAGTGGAAGTACACTCTTGAGCAAGGTACTTTATGTTCCTACTATTCCTAAAAACTTGATAAGTGTAGGGCAAATTGTGGAGAAGGGATATGAAGTAAGATTCACAAATGATGGTGTTTATGTGCAAGATTCAAATCAGGGATATAGAAATATCATTGCAGGTAAAAAGGAAGGAAGGCTATTCACTCTCAAAGTCCAAGGTAATGTGGGACATGCTTTATTTACTTATGGAAGTCAAAAGATGTCTGAATTAGACCTATGGCATAAAAGGCTAGGTCATTTTAGTGAGAGAGCCACACAAAAGTTCATACAATAAATCAGGGTACAAGTATTCAAATGTGCTTGAATTGGTTCATACAGATGTGTGGGGTCCTTCAAGGGACTATAGCATAAATGTATCCAGATATTATGTGTTGTTTGTTGATGATGCAACCAGATGGATTACTTTATATGTAATCAAGGACAAATCAAAAGTGTTAAAGACATTCAAGCATTATCATGCTTATGCAAAAAGGATTACAGGACAAAAGCTCAAGAGGTTGAGATCAGATGGAGGGGGAGAGTATTTCTCTAAAGAGTTTGATGATTATTTGTGGAATGAAGGTATAAAAAGAGAAGTAACTTGCAGGTACTCCCCTCAACAAAATGGAGTTGCAGAAAGAAGAAATAGAACTCTTGTAGAGTTTACAAGAGCAATGATGAAAGAAAAGAGTTGTCCAAATTACTTATGGATAGAAGCTATCAACACTACAACATACCTTGTGAATAGGTTACCTTGTAAAGCTTTGGATGGAAGAACACCTTATGAAGCATGGTGGGGTAAGAGACCTTCTCTTGATCATTGTAAGGTATTTGGATGTTTAGCATATGCTTATGTTCCTTCACAATTCAGACATAAGCTAGAACCCAAAGCAGAGAGGTATGTGTTTATTGGGTATGATGATAGATAGATGGGTTACAGATTGTGGAGTCCATCCACAAAGCGATTTCTTGTTACCAAAGATGTTACATTTGATGAGCAAAGTACATGGTATATAGGGTCAACAAATGATTATGTAGATGTTAAAGAAATGCAAAGGAGAGGGAAGACAAAAGTAAGTGTGTATGAAGAAGATATTGATGATGTTGATTATAAAAGTAAATTGCAGGACAATTTTGAAGATGGGCCAAGATTTGATCCAGAATCAAATGTGGCTGAGACTTCAAGAAGTGCAGAGGTCAGAAGATCCTTGAGAGAAAGAAAATAACCTATCAGGTATAGCTATGATACATCGTTCCTAACAACAAAAGATTATGCTTACATTGTGAAGACAGAAGAGGATCCAATCACATATGAAGAAGCTAAAGGTAAACAAAATTGGGAGAAGGAAATGCAAGAAGAGTATGATGCTCTACTT
This sequence comes from Ceratopteris richardii, assembly GCA_020310875.1. Lineage (NCBI taxonomy): Eukaryota > Viridiplantae > Streptophyta > Polypodiopsida > Polypodiales > Pteridaceae > Ceratopteris > Ceratopteris richardii. The sequence continues at coordinate 196,407,555 of CM035412.1, forward strand.
GAAAATGAAACATGGGAGTTGGTGCCAAGACCAAAGAATCACAAGGTCATTGGATGTAAGTGGGTATATAAAACAAAAAGGTTTGCAGATGGAAAAGTGTCTAGATACAAGGCTAGACTTGTGGTTAAAGGTTATGCCCAAACTTATGGGGTAGATTATGATGAAACCTTTAGTCCTGTTGTTAAGATGTCTACAATCACATCATTGATTGCTATTGCTACTTGTAAAGGATGGACGTTATCACAATTAGATGTGAAGAATGCATTCCTGAATGGATACATTGCAGATGGAGCAACCAGAAGGTTTCATGGATTCAAAGGGATCAGATTATGTGTGTAAGCTAAAGTGAGATTTATATGGTTTGAAGCAGGCCCCAAGAACATGGAATTACAGGCTTGTTAAGTTCTTGAATGAATGTGGATTTCAAGCATCAAAGGCAGATAGTAGCTTGCTAGTGAAGGCAAGTGAAAATGGACACATATACATGTGTATTTATGTTGATGATATTATTGTCAGAGGTACAGATGCTCAAGGAATTAAGGAGCTTAAGAAACAAATAGAGAAGGAGTTTAAGATAAGTGATTTGGGAAACTTATCTTATTTCTTAGGAATGCAGAGTGTATACTCAACATGGAGTATATGTTACACAAGAGAGATACTTCAAGAATCTTCTGATCAAGTTCAACATGGAAGATTGCAAGTCTTCAACTACACCATTGGAGGTAAATCATAAGTTGAGCAGATATGGAGGTGAAGAATTCAATGATATGAAGAAATATCAGAGTTTGGTAGGTAGTCTAATCTATGCTACCTTGACAAGGCCAGATCTATCATATGCAGTAGGTGTGTTATCACAATTTATGCATTGTCCAAAGAAGACTCATGGATTGCAGCTCAAAGGGTACTGTTAGGTCTTCGGAATGGATTGTATTTTTATTTGTCATATATCGCACGCACCGAAAAGGCGTAGCAAATAGTTGTAACTTTTTATCCATTAATGAAAGGGCATTATGGTGTTCTTCGGTGAGAGACGAGATTGCCAGACTGTCTTTCTGGGCGACCGTGCTGAGACGCTGTGTTGCAGATTTGAAGATATCTCGAGTATTGTTATTCTGTTCTTGTCGAATTGTAGTGATTCATTATTAACACAGTAACATTGTCTTAACATTAATAAGTCTGTGCGACATTGTGATTGTTAATTCGCGTGCTAATGTACTGTGTAGCGATAAGTTGTTGCCTTGAAGGATAGTTACTGCTTAGTCGAATGTTAATTTGGGAAAATTAAATAAAGGGCCTCTACATTATTAGACCCCTATCCATCCCCAAGAGCCTGAAACGAGATTAAAAGCGACTTGTCAGAAGTGCTTTTAACATTGGTGCCGTCTATGGGAAGATGGAAATAGATTGGGAATAATCAATAAGGGAAGGGCAGTACGCAAGGCAAACAGTGGAGAATAGTAACCGCTAGTTGAAGAAGTGATATATGCCGGTTACTCGTTCCGGCGAGTCCTATCCAAAGTATAGGAGATATCAACATCCCTAGGCAGTTCCAAATTTATTAGGGACATCCCCAGGTGGTAGAAGTGCAGGCCAATTAAGTGCAGTTGCAGAAGGATCGGAGCCAGTCAGTAGTAATTTCGGTGCTAGTTCAGTGACACATGATGAGATTTCGTTGAATTCCGGTGTGAATACGGTACTTTTTGGAGAAGGTACAATCTGGGTGTACAGAGACGCAGTGTGGAGTTAGTCCGACACTATCTGGTCAAAATTCGACCATTTTCAGTGATAAAGTTGTGTTACCGAGTGAGACCATTTCTGATGAAAGGGTAACCTGGTTCGGTGAAAGTTTGACAAGTTCTGGTGGAAGTTCGGTACCATTTGGTGGGAATTTGAAGTTTTTTGGTGATAGTGCCGTGTTACTTGGTGGACCCCTATTACGTTCATCACTTTTCGGTACGAACCGACCTAATTTCAACACCAAAGCTGAGGAAAGGCTACTAGATTTGGAGTTAAGTAAGAGATTCAACGACATTTTTGAACCGGAAGGGGAGCAGGCTGATAATACAGATTCTGAAGGACAAGAGACACCCCCTCAACATACAGATAACAACAATACTACCCACAATAGCACCATGAGTGGTTCACAGTCACAGCAGCCCCATAGCCGCAACCGCAGTTTCAGCAGTAGCAACAGCAGCAGCCACAGCCAATCATTCCACCTCGACCGGTTCTGACCGGGGTGACATATACAAAATTCGGTGGATTTCCGGGGATGACCCCGACACACATGTTCGCACATTCGAGATCAGTTATGCAGTGTTGAACCATCCACCGGATCCGGCATACAAGGCCATTGTATTTCAGGCCACATTGGTTAATGAAGCAGCAAGGTGGTTGACTGAATATGATATTAATCATTTCGATAACTACATTCCTATAGAGGTTTCGTTTGAAGAAGAACCCTGCAGAAATCTTTGACTATTTGCAGAACAATCGACAGAAACCACACCAGAGTGTCCAGGAGTATGCGACACTGTTTAGAACACACTTAAGGCAGCTTCCTCCGACACATGCCAATCTGCCAGATGATGTCATAACACAATGGTTCATCAACGGCGTGAAGCCATAGCTAAAACAGATTATGATCATTCGTTGTGTGGGCGGAATGACATTGGACGTTGTAATTGCAATGGCTTTACGATTGGAGCACAAAGTTGGAGGTTTTACGGAGGACCTAGAATGGTTGAAAGCAAGTAAGAATGTAACCGAGGATCCGTCCAAACAAATGTACTGTACTAAGTGCAAGAATCCCGGTCACACCAGTTCCACATGTGCTCTTAATCAAAGGTATTGTGCCATTTGTAATACGACGGGTCACTCAACAGAAACTTGTGCATACAACGCGAAGGTGCAGAGTAGAGCGGTTGTAAACGCCATAATACAGGAACCAGGTCATCCAGCAACCCATTATGTGCTGCCACAGTTGCGAATCACCAGCAGCAAGGATATAGGAACTACCGGGGTCAGAGTAACAACAATTTCAATCCAAATCGATGGCAGGTAGGTACATTGGCGGAAGGTACCTCTCTCCCATCCCCTCGATGTCATTTTTGCGGCGAGGTTGGCCATATTCGTAGATTTTGTAAAGAAGCCACAGAATACGACAAAAGAAAGAAGGAAAGACAGAATCCGATGACAAATATGGTTTATATCTCCCCAGTTGAGTCACAAGCAGCCATGGTACAGACAAGATCAGGAAAACAATTGCAACCAGCAGCTGAGGTTTTCGAGCCCGGCATTTGTGAGGAGTAGCGGATGTTTGCAAAGGCTAGTCAATGGACAACTAAGGAGCCGACTGTGTTCCCTGACCAAGATCCAGTAACTCAACCTTCTCTGCCAAATGCAAGAGTGAATACACAGAATTCCGCCCCGACAACAATAGAATCACAACCAGAGACGGTAATGACCATAGCACACACAGACCAGGTCTGGGACATTATATCTAAGGCTTCAATCACACTCCCTCTGGGATAGTTGCTCGCCCTAGTTCCAGGAGTAAGACAGCGATTCCAATAGCAAGTCAGACCCGGACCTTCATGTACTCCGACAACTGCAACCATACAACCAGAAATGGATCCTACGGTGGATCATTCAATACCATTGATCACAGTTTGGTATAAAAACCAGAAGATCACACAAGTTTTAATTGATGGCGGGTCGGGTGTGAATATTGCAACAGCTACACTCTGTAAGAAACTGGGTTGGACCCAAATTGAACCAGTGCAGTTCTTTGTGCGAATGGCGGACCAATCCAGAGTCTATTCAGTGGGACTAATACGTAATATTCCTATTACCTTGCAGGGAACTACATTAAAAATGACCTTTGTAGTCCTGGAGCTACCTGAATCTAGCCTCGACTACAACTTACTCTTCGGTCGACCATGGCTAAAGCAAGCCAAAGTTGTACAGGATTGGTCAACTCAAGAGTTAATTTTTAAACACAATCACCGGAAATATGTAGTTACATTGGATGCTATGCAACCTTGTGATCTTCATGCATGACCATATGTAGCGGAGCCAGTCCATATGTTAGATGGGCTATCTGATGATGAGGAGGAGGCTTTCCTTAAAACCAATAAGGACCTCATCTCATTAGGTACTATAGACTTACACTCGGTAGCAGATACCTGGAGTCCGGTAGTTTGTATGGTCCTACCACTGACCGAAGAAGTAGCAGCAGATGCCGATATAATTATGGATGAATCGACCTTACAACAATTGTTGCAGCCAGCTGATGACTTGGCAAAGCCTCGACAGTTTTATGTACCGGAGGATCAGTTGGTAACATATAATTTGGGAGATACGGTCAACCCGAGGTCAGTCAAAATTAGGGTCAGATTGGTAGAGAAATTCCAAGAAGTTTTGGTACAACTTCTGCATGAATTCTCAGATGTTTTCGCTTGGGATTACAGAGACATGAAAGGTCTTGACCCACGGATTTATCAACATCGGGTAGTGCTAACCGGATGCGAGGCCTATCAAACAACCTAGTTACAGGATGAACCCTAATTATGCGGCACAGGTGAAAGTTGAACTTGATCGTTTATTGAAGGTGGGATTTATTGTGCCAAGTGAGCACGCTGAGTAGATATCACCAATAGTGATAGTGCTGAAGAAAAATAAATAGTTACGCATTTGTGTCAACTATCGGAAGCTTAACGCAGCCACCATACCGGATCCGTTCCCTCTTCCTTTTCTAGATACAATGCTCGATAGGGTAGCAAGACATGAAATGTATTCTTTTCTGGATGGCTACAATGGATATAATCAAGTACGGATGGCAAAAAAAGATATACCAAAGATAGCATTCATCACCAACTGGGGCGTTTATGCATGCACTGTAATGTGGTTCGGTTTACAGAATGCCCCAAGTACATTCCAAAGATGTATGCAGGAAGTGTTCTCACCTTATTTGACAGCGTTCATGCAAGTCTATTTGGACGATTTTTCCTTATTTGGCGACACTTTAGCATACCTGTATCATTTACGGTGCTGCTTTGAAAAATGCTGAGAGTATCAATTATGTTTGAATCCTACCAAATCCGTTTTTGTGGTCTCCTGTGGAAAACTGCTCGGTCATATCATTTCTAAACAAGGAATACAGGTAGATCCGGATAAAGTAGCAGCCGTGTTGGAGGCACCGGTCCGAAAGACACCGAAAGAAGTTATGTGTTTTCTTGGTCAGATCCGGTGGCATGGCAAACATTTACGGTGGTTAGCTCATCTAGCGACGCCACTTAACAGACTTATGACCAGTACCCCGAGGAAGTATGAATGGACTAATGAGTGTCAAATGGCATTTAATCGTTTGAAGGCCTTATTGACACAGGCTCCAATCCTGCAACCGCCTGATTGGGAACGTCCATTCCATGTCTTGTGGATGCGTCAGATATCGCAATTGGCAGTGTGCTAATGCAACAAACTGACAAATGGTTTTGGCCTGTGTACCATGCGAGTCGCAAACTAGCTCCTACCGAGAGAAATTACTCTGTGACAGAACGCAAGTGTCTTGGTTTGGTCTACTCTGTTAAGAAGTTCAGGCATTACTTGCTGGGACAAAAATTCACTTTCCATATGGATCATGCGGCACTCGTGTATTTGGTTCGTCAACAACATTTAGGAGGCAGATTGGCTAGATGGGTTTTACTATTACAGGAGTTTGATTATGAAGTTTTTCACCGACCAGGTACAACATATGTCTTGGCGGATTTTTTATCTCGACTGGATTTCGGTGAGTCTCCGATAGGTGTTGATGATACGACACCGACTATTTACGTCATCGAGATAACTTCTGAAGAATCTGCAGAACCTCCTGTTGCTCCTACATACTATGATATGTTAATGATTTTTCTCACTGATGGTTGTCTCCCACCTAATACTCCCACTGCTCTGCATCGAAAAATTGCAGTCTATAGTCGACGATTCCGATTGATTGTGGGTCAATTGTATTACGTCGATCAGATTGGCGTCCTCCTCAGATGTATTCCTCCACATGAATCGGCATCAATTATTGCTATGGCTCACTCATCGCCCACTAGAGGACACTTCACAGCTCATCTTACTCACCAAAAAATTCTGCAAAGTGGGCTATGGTGGCCTATAATGTATAGAGATGTGGTTCAATTTGTGCAGCCGTGTGATGTATGTCAACGGTCTGGACAGCCCTTGTAGCGACACTTCTTTCCGCTTCAACATGTCTTACCTTTGGAACCATTTCAAAAGTGAGGTCTAGATTTTATTGGCCCAATAACACCACCCGTGACCCTCACCAACAATCGATACATATTGACTTGTACAAATTATGCCACTAGGTGGGCAGAAGCTTGGGCTTTACGTTCTGCTACAGCTGTTTTGGTGGCCAAATGTTTGATGAAGGATGTCTTCCCTCGATATGGATTACCTCTAGAGATAGTGACGGACCAAGGAACACATTTTGCAAACAACTTAATGCAAGTACTAACTCAGAATTTCCAGATTCTCCATAAGTTCAGCTCACCTTACTATCCTCGAGCGAATGGTTTGGCTGAGAGTATCAATAAGACCCTGTTGAATATTCTCCGAAAACTGATCTTGGAGTGTTCGGAACGATGGGACCAGCTCTTACCTGCAATTTTGTGGGCTTACCGGACCACGTACAAAGTGGCTACCAGAATGACCCTGTTTAAACTCGCTTATGGCCTAGTTATTGCTCCAATGAAAGTAGTGGTGCACAGCCTGCGGGTCGCCATTATCTCAAAAATTGCTGCCGAAGAATCTTTTCCATTCCGGTTGGATGTGCTCCACTCATTGGATGAACAACGCTGGGAAAGCCTCATGACTCTCCAAGAAGTTCAGCTCCGTCAAGCCCGTACTCATGATCGCTTCCTCAAAACCCCTGTCTTTACGGTTGGCCAACTTGTTTTATTCTATAATGTTGATGTATGAAACACCACAAGAAATGAATTAATGTGACACTAGAACACCTCTATGGTCACCATTAACTCATTGCCACTCCAAACTTTGAGAAATGATAGCCAAAACCAAGAACTTTACTTCTTCAGAATTTCCTAGTCACTGAAATTACATATCTTCAGTCTTTTGTTAATTTCTCCTAGCTCAAATATTATTTCTCCAAGATCTTTTAGTGGATGATAGTAGAAGAGTAGAGCTTTCCAAAAAGCTATGATATGCATGAAACGGATCTCTAGAACTCAAGTTATGGCCTTCACAAGATCACCATGTATGACTTGCCAAAACTAGAAATTTTGCCTCCTTTAGTAATTCTGAGTGTCTAAAAATGAAAATTCGATGCCTAGCATCGACTTGCAACCAAAAGTGGATGCCAGGCATCGACTTTGAGCTTTTTCAGTCACTTTTCTAGTGCGAGAATTACCCCCTTGAACACACACATGGACAAGACCACTTTTATGTGGGAAGTCGATGCTAGGCATCGACTTTATGCTGAAACTCGATGTCAGGCATCGAGTTGCTCCACAAACCTCATGATTTTAAGAAGTTCTAGCAGTACATAATACTCAGAGAATAAAACACGGACTTATCAGTACAAACTCGATGCCAGGCATCGACTTGCTTGGAAAACTTCAACTTCTGAAATCATTTCACACAAGACAAACTCTGAAGATGGAAGAAGAAGACTTATACACAGAAATTAATCATAACACATCATCCGTGATCCACAGCTTCAAGTAGACACCCCAAGAAACAATGCGACTAGCAGGTAGAAGATTCAGACAATATTTAGAGAGATGCCTTGCTCCAGAGTTACCCACACCAACCAAACAAGTGGCTTTATTTTTAGATGGCTTACTAAGCACCAGGTTAAGATCATATGTGTACTTGAAAGAGCCTAGATCCATAGAAGAGTGTGTGCGGACCTGCATTGACATAGAAGACAACTTGGGTGAGGAGCTAGGACTATCCAAACTCTATCAAGACCCTAACAGTTCTACTAGTCATACCTCCAGAGCCTCCACTGAGCTGGATGAGATAGTAGAGCAAGTTGCCAAGAAGCTAGGAGTTCAAAATAAACAAATACCAAGAGTCACCTCATTGAACCGGTGTTATACTTGCGAAGGGGACCACATGGCTAACATATGCCCAATGCACAACCAGAACATGAGAGAAAGGAATTCTCCATATTGCACTATTGAGAGAAAATACATGAACCATACGGCTCAAGATTGTCCATACAATAGCTAGGCTGTTAGACAGAATTATCCGCAACCTTACTAACAAGGTAGGTATCAGAACCAATGCCAACAACCATATTATAGACCACATAGGCCACAACCGGTCCCAGGAAACCAACCACCAATGCCTGCCAACGTGATTCCAGTTAAGTATGGAGTGGTCCTAGGAAACCATACTTAACGTGATTCCAGTTAAGTATGGAGTGGTCCTAGGAAACAACAGTATCAGGCACCATATAGGCCACAACCGATCCTAGGAAACCAACCACCAACGCCTGCCAACGTGATTCCAGTTAAGTATGGAGTGGCAGAAGAGAACCTTAATAGAGCATTGGTGCCAGTGACCCCACTGATCTCAGAGAATGACTCTCATGCTCATAGTTCAGACTACTCCCATGACGGTAGTCCACATGCTTATTACACAGAGTCACCTGAACATAGTGAGATTTACCCGTATCCATATGAGGCACCACCTATGGAACAAAACTAGGAGCGAGAATATTCCAATGTCATGTATACAAATCCCAACCCAAGGCTCCAATTGAGACAGGTAAGACCACAAGCCCCTAGAGGACCATGTTTCAGATGTCAGGGCGACCATTTCATTCGTGAATGTCCCCACCCATCAACTCTGAGTCAAGGTCAGGCTATCACAATACAAGCCATTTGTCCTGAATGTGGCAAAGACCATCTCCCTAGAGATTGTCCAAGAAACCCCTCCAGTGCACCCAAGATTACACCCATTAATGTGGTAGGCTTAGTGGCGGATTCAAGTTCAAGTAGTAGTAATGTGGCTCTTGTACAAGCAGTCACTAGGGCACAAGCCTTAAAACAGGATAAGCCAGCTGAACAATCAGAGTCAAGTGAATCAGGAGAGCCTAGTAAGAGAAAAACAAGAACATGGAAGGATACCAGGGAGAAAGCCAATCGCAAGTGGAATAAAAAGTTATCAGAACTAGAAGAAAGCCTAAAAGAAGCGAAAACAAAGATAAAAGACATTGCATCTCAAAGTCCCTCGCATGCCGAAACTCCATCCAGTCCACCTCGTCCCATCCCACCACCCATTGTAAATAGACCACAACGAGGGTCTGTTCTTGCAGATCCAACCCCAGAAGGCTTGGACATGATGTTCAAGGCCTACCAGGCTCGTCTTCAGGAAGGGCCAATCGTTGCAAACCTAGACAAGAGTTACCCTATAGCAGATTTAGATACTGAATGGATGAAAATGTGCATGAAAATGGTAGAACAAGCTCAAGCAATACTCGAGACTAGTCAAAAGTTCAATCAGACAAACTTTGTCAAATTGGATTTGCATTTCCAGGGCTTACTAGAAAGATTAGAGCAGTTGGTAAACAAACCGCAAGTTTCTTTACCTCCACAGGCTCAACTAGTTATTGAAAGAGGAAGCTCACCACCAATGGGAGCTTATGTTCCTAATTCGACGGATGTTGGAATACCTCCTTCAACTCAACAGTACTCTCAAGAGTTCTTGCGGGAAATACAAGAGGAGAAATGGGCCAAGGAGAAGGGTAATTCCCCTCCTATTCGGGAGATTGATGACCTTCATGATCAATTTCCCCAAGACATTCCATCTATTTACGGAGATGAAGTAGAACAAGAAGAAGACGAAAGATTAGATTTTGAATCTAATACCTTAGAAGAACTGCCTCAATTTCCAGGCCCATGGGAATCTGAATCTCTTCAGATTAGAGCTCCCTCAATATCGGTAAGAAACAAAGACTCATTGGTTCCAAGGAACACTGATGTAGTGAAGAACACTAAGGTTCAGTGTCATCTCACTGTAGAGGAGCTGCTCAAAGCAAAACCTGAACTATGGAATCATGTCAAGGATCAAGTTCCGGAACTTGATTCCAAAATGCCAAAAGTAGGCTCTAAGCAAAAAGTACCAGAGATACATTTAGACAAAATAGGGGACATGTGTGAGGGTGAAGAAGGTAATACTTATCTTCCAATCACTTACCAAGGTTACACAACCAAAGCAATCATAGATTCAGGTGCTGGTGTTGCTATTGCAACCACCTCCTTGTGGAAGTAATGGGGCAAACCCACATTAAGACCAACTAGAATGAAGCTTCAAATGGAAGATGGCCATTTTGAAAGACCTCTAGGATTTCTAGAAGGGATAACTCTAACCACTTGTGGTGTAGAGTTTGAGCACACATTTGCTATATGTGACTTTGAGAAAAATAATATTTATGAGATGATCCTAGGAAGGCCCTTCCTACGACAATTGCAAATAGTACAGGATTGGGGAAGCAACTCCTTGTACTTACAACACTTAGGGGTCAATTTGAAGGATTACTCCTTCAGAGATGTATCCCCCCTACAGTGGAACCCTATCCACAAAGCAAAAGAAGATTCAATCTCTCTGCATTCTAGAAGTTCTCCTGACCCATCCTGGTAGATACTCATTTGTGGATGTGCAAGGTAGAGGAAGAGGAAAAATGCTTGAAGGTGAGAGAAGAAGGAACTTCACCAGGAGATAGACCAGTTAGAGACCCAGCCTACACACCTATGATCTTTCCGGATGAGGAATTTGAGCCTCATGGCTGGCCAGATTTCTTAGCCACCATGGACATTGCTGTCAATGAAGAACAATGGACACCTCATTGTGATGAGGAGGGTTATGATATTTCAGTGTTCATGTGTCAGCCCTTGCTAGAAGAATGTGACCCTAGTGATGTCATAGAAGAAGAAGAGAATGATGATGATATAGAGTCCATTGTGATGGATAGTTGCTTTAACTCAGACAACACTATCTAGAAGATATAGGAGTGTTCACCCAGAAAGAAGAACCTCTCACAAGTATTAAAATGGTAAATTCAAAGGATGGAAGTGAGAGCAATCAAAAGAAAAAGAAAAGAAAAGCAGTGAAACAAGAAGAGGAGGAATCATTTTTTGAAGTACCAAAAAACTTCAAGAAATATGAAGTTGACGACCGCAAAATTTTGGTACGAATGCCTAAGAGAGAGGCCATCATAGGAGAATCATATGATAATAAAGAAAAGACCAAGAAGATTGTAGTGACCATTGAAGAGAACAAAGAGAGATGCACATATATAGAGATGACCTAAGTGCAAGAGAAGAAATGGAGCTCGTTGCTCTATTAAGGGAATATAGGGATGTGTTTGCATGGCACTATAGAGACTTGAAAGGGGTAGATCCAAGAATTTGCTCTCACACTATCCCCATGACTACTGATGCCAAGCCCACCAAATAGAAGCCCTACACATATAATGATACCTATGCAGCCAAATTAAAAGAAGAAATTGATAGGCTGATTGAAGCTGGATTCATCTATGAGATTGAGCATACTGAATGGGTGTCCCCCATTGTAGTGGTGCTCAAGAAGAACAGGAAGTTGCGAGTGTGTATTAACCTTAAAAAAGTTAATGCCGCTACGATCAGAGATAGTTATCCACTTCCAATCACGGAACACCTATTGGAGCGTGTTGCAGGCAAGGAAGTTTATAGCTTCCTTGATGGATTTTCAGGTTACAATCAAGTAGCCATTGCCCCAGAAGATCAACACAAAACAGCTTTTGCCACAGAGTGGGGAATCTTTGCATTTCGTGTGATGCCATTTGGGCTCACCAATGCACCTGCAACATTCCAAAGGCTCATGTGTCATGTCTTCAAAGAGTTCTTGCGAAAGAGCTTAGAAGTATATGTAGATGATTTATGTGCTCATTCCCAAGAAAGAAGATACCACATCCCTGAGCTCAGACAAATCTTCAACAAGTGTAGAGAATATCGAGTGTGTCTGAATCCAGAAAAGTGTGTATTCATGGTGCGTCAAGGTAAAATATTAAGTCATATTGTTTCTAAGAACGGAATCTCAACAGACGAGGACAAAGTAAGAGCCATAGCGGAGTTGCCAAGGCCAAGGAACGTTAAGAGGTACAAGCTTTTATGGGCCATTGTGGATATTACCGTAGGTTTATCCACATGTATGCAATCATAGCTAAACCTCTTTATGGTTTGTTGACAAATTTTGAGTGGAACGATGAATGTGAGAACTCCTTCAATGAGCTAAAAAGACGTTTGTGCACAACACCAATATTAACAACCATAGATTGGAGTAAGCCATTCCATGTCCATGTGGATGCCTCCAATCATGCCATCGGATGTGTGCTAGCACAACCCACAGGTGAAGGGAATTTAGATTTGCCCATGGCATATGCTAGTAGACAACTAAACCCAGCTGAAAGAAATTATACCACAACCGAGCGAGAAGGCTTAGGCATGGTATATGCCGTGAAGAAGTTTAGGCACTATTTATTGGCCAACAAGTTTAAGTTTTTCACTGATCATCAAGCTTTGTTATATTTGGTCAATAAACCTTGCAATACTGGACGCTTAGTAAGATGGTTCCTCTTACTAATGGAATATGACTTTGAAGTTGTTGCTAGAAAAGATAGAACCCACCTCTGAGCAGATCACCTTTCTCGCATTACTTCAAGAGAGTCACCGCAAGGAGTGTCTGATGAACTACCTGATGCTTATCTGTTCAATTTGGAAGTTGTTCCCAAATGGGCAAATAAGTTGGTACCAGTCCTCACCTTCGGACCCGCAAATAAGAATGTGAAAACCTCGTAAGAAGAAATTGTAAAATCACAAAAATATCACATATTGGCAGGAAGCATGTACAAACAAGATACTGAGGGTGTATTAGCTTGTTGTGTTGAGGACGATGAACATAGTAGTTGATTGCAACAAGCTCATGAAGGATTGCTAGGAAACCATTATTCTAAACAGCACACATTACAAAATCTGAAACGTTTAGGAGTGTATTGGCCTAGCATGGACAAAGAAATACATGAGTGGATTAAGAATTGTACAATGTGCAAAGAGAGACCACCAGTGGAGCATGCCACCCTTTATCAGGTGTCATTAATTCCTGATTGGAGTGCTCCATTGGTAGAGTTTATGAGATCGGGAACCTTACCCAAAGAGGCTAGTCTAGCAAGAAGACGAAGCATGGAGCAAGACGCTCAGGACTATGCTTTGGTTGGAGACAACTTATATCGAAGAGGCAAGGATGGTTATCTAAGATTGTGCGTTCACGAATCAGTCTTAGAAACTACACACAGCGGTGTTGCAGGTGGACACTTCGATCCTGATCGAGTAATCAAGACCATTCTATTTTCAGGACTTTGGTGGCCCACTCTTCATATGGATGCTCATACCTATGTGAAGAAATGTGACACATGCCAACGTGCACAATATCCAGTTAGAAAAGACGAGATGCATTTTAGGCCAATGATGGGAGGGCGTGCATTTTCAAAGTGGGACATAGACTTCATAGGTCCTATTAACACCCCAGCTAGAAACTCCCATGCAGAGTATATTATTGTAGCCACAGATTACCTTACAAAGTGGGTAGAAGTGAAAGCCACAACAAAGAATGATGCTCAAACTACGACTAAGTTCTTATTCGAGAATGTGTTCATGAGATATGGGCTAGAGGCACACACTTCTTGAATGAGGTCATTGAAAATATTCTCCAAGAATTCTTGATGATACATAAGAAGTCTTCCCCTTATCACCCACAAGCTAATGGACAAGCCGAGAGCACCAATAAGATCCTCTGTAACGTGTTGACAAAACTGGCAAATAATAAACGCTCGGATTGGGACAAACAACTTCATCATGCTGTTTGGGCTTATCGAGTTGCCTACAAAACGGTACTCAATGCCACCCCATTTCAGATGGTCTTCGAACAGAATGTTGTTCTACCATTGGACTTCCTCATCCCAGCTTTAAAAGTAGCACAAGAGCATGAGAGGAATGGACATGAATTGTCCTCTAGGATCTTTGATCTAGAACGCTGTAGCCTTGCGACGGCAGGCATCTATGCTGCAAAGAAAAGACAAAAGGCTTACTTTTATGCACACATCAAAGATAAAGGATTGAAAGAGGGAGACCTAGTGTTGGTGTACACACTAAAATAACATGCCCGTAAATTGGAAAAAAGAGGATACGGACCCATGATCATTAATAGAATTTCCACTAGCGGTGAAGTTCAGTAGGCCACTTTAGAAGGAGATATCTTGCCAAACTATATTAGTGGATGTAGAGTCAAGTTATACCAAGAACCTCTTATAGAGGATATGCTTACGAGACTCAACACTGCTAAGAAGCGAAAAGAAGAGGAGTTAAGGGTGAGGGAAGAAGCACAAGCAGAGGCCAGAGAGCGCATTAGGCGAAATAAGTTAAGGCGACTAGGCCTAGATGTCAACTCAAAAGCCCCAAAATATCACATGGATATGTGTCAGAACTCGGGCATAACTACTTCTCAAGTCATTGACCGACGTCCCTTTGTGACCATAGAGATAGGACAAGGAAAGGGTGCCAGGACTGTGAAAGCATTGATTGACTCAGGTACAGCAAGTAGTGCAGTTAGACTGTCCTACTGCCAAGACTTGTAGTTGAACATCAATCCCATAGAAGCTTATCTCATAGGATTGGGAGGTGTGGAAACCCCTTGTTTGGGCGAGGTGGAACTTCCCATCTACCTTCAAGATGTTCCAATGAAAGTCAAAGTGCTAGTGTGTCAAGATGAGAACCTTACAGAACCACTTGTCTTGGGTCAAGATTGGATCTATGACCATGCAGTTAACTTAAACCTAAGAAGTCAAATTCTTCAAGTTTGGGTACAGGAAGAATGTATTACATTAGAATTAGAGAACTGCATGCTCACAAATCCAGATGTCCCACATTCTCTTAGTTCTTCTAAGACTAATCATCTGGAAGAAGATGTTACATGTTTCAAAAGCTCAATGATCCAGAAGGACTCAATCATGGAAGAAGAGTTGCAAAGGCAAGCAAACCCTCCTTCTTTTTTGAAGACTAAAGCATCCATAGTAGTTCAACCTCAGAAGCAAGCACAACAATTCAAGTCAACTGCTATAGCAAATAGAAAGACACCATTCGACAAGAAAGCAGTTCTGGGCATGAGGCAGATCTAGGTACGCAAAGGAGAGCAACCACTAGCCTTGCCCCCACAAACCCCATCCACACAAGCCCCCCAGGCCAGAAGACACAGGAAAAAGCTCGGACAAGCTCAACCACAAGGTATCCGACAAATTTGGGTGCCTAAGAAATTAGTTGCAGCTCAACGGGGGCGATTACACTTGTGGGTACCCAGGAAGCTCTTACGTCCGCAACAAGCTATGGTCTCCCATACGCAAAAAGTCTCAACAACGAAGCCAAGGCAAGGCAAAGGTCAGAACCAAACACCAAGAATAAAAGTAAACCAATTAACCTCTCGAGTCAGGCGACCAGCCACAAAGGTAGGGGTTTGGAAGCCAAAAGCATCAGCGTCCTCTACAAAACCAAAGCACCAACCACAAGGGACACAACAGTCAAGAAACCAGCCAAGGAT
>CM035412.1:196430711-196438211 GCA_020310875.1 Ceratopteris richardii
TCCCTTCACATAGGCATGGGGTTTTCTTTCTAAGATTTGACCTTCAAATATATGTCTAATTAGTGATTGTTTCTCCAACAGCTCCCCCTCAATCACTAATTGACATTCCCTGTTTCTTCATATCTTCTTCTTTTCTTTTACTCCTGCCATGCTTTTGAATCTGCTGGTCTTCACACCATCCAAGCTCTTTGTCATTATGTCTGCTAACTGATCTTTAGTAGAAATGTACTCCACTTCAATCTCCTTCTCCATTACCTTTTCTCTGAGAAAATGATACATTATCTCTATGTGCTTTGTCCTTGCATGAAATACTGGATTTGCTGCAAGATAAAGTGAACTAATATTATCTCCATGTATTGTAGGTGTACCTTGATCAATGCCTAAGCTCTTGAACAATGTCTGCATCCATATGACTTCCTTAGCTGCTTCCACAAGTCCTTTGTACTCTGCTTCAGTTGATGATAATGCTACTGTATGTTGTTTCTTTGAACACCAACTTACAAGCTTATCACCAATGTATATCATGTAACCATGAGTTGATCTTCTGTCATCCTGGTTACCTGCCCAATCTGAATCACTATAGGCTCTCAACTTCAAATCTGATGTAAAAGGATAATATAATCCTTCCTTTATAGTTCCTTTGATATATATGAGAACTCTTTGACCTGCAATCCAATGTGGGTCCTTTGGACAATGCATGAATTGTGACAAAACTCCCACTGCATAACTAAGATCAGGTCTTGTTAGTGTAGCATAAATCAAACTACCCACAAGAGATTGATACTTCCTCATATCTTTGTAGTCTGCACCATCATATTTACTGAGCTTGTGATTGACTTCAAGTGGAGTTGAAGCTTCTCTGCAATTTTCCATATCAAACTTCTTTAATAGATTCAGAAGATACCTTTCTTGTGATACATATATGCCATGATCTGTATAAGTAACTTCCATTCCAAGAAAGTATGATAACTTTCCTAGGTCATTGATCTTGAATTCTTTTTCAAGTAATCTCTTTACCTCCTTGATTCCTTCATCTGAAGTACCTGTGATTATAATGTCATCTACATAAATACAAATGTAGATTGTACCTTCCTCTGTTCTTCTGATAAGTAGACTTGGGTCTGCTTTTGAACTTTGATATCCAAGATCATTGAGATACTTCACCAGTCTATAGTTCCAAGCTCTTGGAGCTTGCTTCAATCCATACAATGCTCTTCTCAACCTGCAAACAAAATTTGGATACCTGGAATCTATAAACCCTTGAGGTTGTTCCATGTATACCTCATCTGATATGTATCCATTCAAGAAGGCATTTTTTATATCCAATTGACTTAGGGTCCATCCTTTTGAAGCTGCAATAGCAATGATTGTCCTTATAGTTGACATCTTAGCTACGGGACTGAATGTCTCATCATAATCTATGCCATAGGTCTGGGCGTAGCCTTTCACCACCAATCTAGCTTTGTATCTAGCTATACTTCCATCTGCAAGCTTCTTCACTTTATAAACCCATTTATTTCCAATTACTTTCTTACCATTTGGTTTAGGAACAAGTTCCCATGTCTTGTTCTCCTCCAGTGCATTGAACTCTTCCTTCATTGCTTCTTCCCATTGCTTCTTACCTTTAGCTTCATCATAGTTCTGAGGTTCTTCATCATCTTTGACCATATATGCATAGTTCTTCTGAGTTATGTAAGAAGTATCATAAGAATACCTTTCTGGTTGTCTTCTAGTCCTGCTTGACCTTCTTGGTTCACATTCTTCATATGTGTCTGGATACACCTCTTCATCAAATATAGGAGCTTCTTCATTCCTTCTTGTTAATCCACTTCTGGATGTACTTGCTTGCATATAGTCTTCATCTCTATTTACCTGCACAATTGATTTTCCTTTCTCACATCTTCTTACCTCTTCTTCAAATTCTTCAGCTGTATGACTTTGATCTGCATACCAACTTTTCTGTTCATCAAATGTAACATCTCTAGAAACAAGAAATTGTTTGGTTAGAGGATTCCACAATCTGTAACCCATCTGCTTTTCATCATAACCAATGAACACATATTTTTCTGCCTTTGGTTCAAGTTTATGCCTAAGTTGTGATGGCACATAAGCATATGCGATTGATCCAAACACTCTACAATGATCTAGTGTTGGTTTCTTACCCCACCAAGCTTCATATGGAGTCATTCCATTCAGAGCTGCACATGGTAATCTATTCACAAGATATGTAGCTGTATTTACAGCCTCAGCCCAAAGATAATTTGGACAATTCTTCTCCTTCAGCATAGCTCTAGCAAACTCAACCAAAGTCCTGTTCCTTCTTTCTGCTACACCATTTTGTTGTGGTGTATACCTGCAAGTTATTTCTCTCTTAATACCTGCATTCCAAAGATAATCATTGAACTCTTGGGAGAAATATTCTCCCCCTCCATCAGACCTCAGTCTTTTAAGCTTTTGACCTGTGACTCTCTCTGCATATGCATGAAAATGCTTGAAAGCTCCGATCTTTCCTTCAAAACATATAATGTTATCCATCTTGTAGCATCATCAATAAAAAGAACATAGTACCTTGAGCCACTAATAGATCCTTCTTTTGTTGGTCCCCATACATCTGTATGAATGAGCTCAAGTACTCCATCATGTTTGAATCATTTCTTTTGAAATGGTAACCTGTGTGCTTTACCCATTTGACATGCTTCACATTTATAAACCATATGTTGACTTTGCACATTTGGTAATCCTAGTACAGACTGATTAGCAACCATAGCTTTAATTCCTCTTTCATTGAAATGACCTAATCTCTTATGCCAGAGATCAAGTTCTGTAATCACTGCTTCACCATGTGTGAGCAAAGCTTGACCAATGTTCCCTTGCACTCTTAAAGTAAAGAGTCTACCTTCTTTCTTACCAGAGACAATCTGATTATATCCATTCTCTGGATCTTCCACAAAAACTCCTTCATTTGTAAACCTGACTTGAAAACCTTTTTCAACTATCTGTCCCACACTAATCAAGTTTTTAGGTATTGTGGGAACATACAAAACATTGGTTAGCAAATCTGCTCCACTCTTACATTTCACCTTTCCAATTGAATGTACACTATGTCTTGTATTATCACCTGTTTGAACAGTATGACTAGAAATGCCTTTTTCCAATTCTGACATCAATTCTATGTTTCCTGACAAATGATTAGAACATCCAGAGTCAATGTAAAATACCTTTAGATCTTCTTTATCTGATGTGTTGATTAAGTTCATCATCAATGATGTATGACTTTCATTCTGTGTGTCATTTGCATAGTTGTAGTAGGTGGTGTTGTAGGATTGATTTTGTCCCCAACTTCTTCCTCCACCTCTACCATAGCCTCCTCTTTGACTTTGTCTACCTCTTTGAAAATTACTTTGATATCTTCCACCTCGGCCTCTGCTATTGTTGTTTTGATTCTGGTTTGATCCTTGTTGGTTGTGCCAACAGTCATGAGCCAAATGATTACTCAATCCACAGATCCAGCAAGCCTTTTTGTTGTTATTTTGATTACCTCTTCCTCTTCCAAAACCTCTTGCTCTTCCTCTGCCAGTGCCTTTACCTCTTGCATAATAAACTTGAGAAGTTGACTCTTCTTCATCCTTTGCTTTACCTTTATCTCCTTTCTTCTTGTTCTTCATGTACATTGCAGAACTTTGTCCTTTATCTCCATCTCCCTTCAAGTCTTGCTCATATGTGAGCATCAAACCAAGCAACTGGTTCAAATCTGGAACATAATGATTTAATGAAAGTTCTGTTGATAAGACAAAAGGTTTCCACCTTTCATCCCCTCTCAAACCTGCAAGTAGCTGAGCAATCAATCTGTGATCTTCAACATCTTCATCTATGGATCCAAGACAATCTGCTAGATCCTTCATCTTAGTGACATAATCACTAATGGTTTGACTTGGCTTCTTCTTGAATGTTGTAAACTCTGACCATAGACTTGCTTTCCGTGCTTTAGTAGTGCTTTGGAAATGATACTCCAATGCATTCCATATATCTTCAGATGATTCCAATCCTCTGATGTGTGGTAGCAAATGATCAGAGATTGTATTGTAGATGTAGGCTTTTGCACTTGCATCCTTCTTTTGCCAATGCTTTAAAGCATCAAGTTCCTCTTTCTTTGGTCGGCTTTCATCTTCAAATACTGGCTTCTCTTCACCTGTTACATATACCATGAGATCCTTACTCATAAGTAAGGCTTCCATTCTCATTACCCATGCGGGGTAATTATCTCTGTCCAGTTTGTCAATGGAGATATGATCTGCCATAGTTCTTTTCTTCTGCTGCAACCTGTGAGCTTAAAGGATAAATGATAATACCTTTTGAAGTTCTTTGTGTATGAGGATACTTTTGAAGTCACCTTTTGATGCCTTGTGTCTTCAAATGCTTCACCTTTCAAGCTTTAATGGAAAACTTTACAAAACTTCTCGTACCTTTGTCGTCTTCTGCTCTCGAGAATCCTTCTGCTCTGATACCACTTGTTGATGTATGAAACACCACAAGAAATGAATTAATGTGACACTAGAACACCTCTATGGTCACCATTAACTCATTGCCACTCCAAACTTTGAGAAATGATAGCCTAAAGTGAGAACTTTGCTTCTACAGAAATTCCTAGTCACTGAAATGACATACCTTCAGTATTTTGCTAATTTCTCCTAGCTCAAGTATTATTTCTCCTTGAAACTTTACAGGATGAAACTAGGAGAGTAGAGCTTTTCAACAAGCTACCATATGCATCAAACGGATCTCTAGAACTCAAGTTATGACTCTCACAAGATGACCCTGTATGACCTTCCAAAACTGGAAATTTTACCTGTTTTAGTAAGAACGCCTGTTTAAAATTAGAATTCGATGGCTAGCATCGACTTGCAACGAGAATTCGATGCCGGGCATCGACTTGGAGTGTTTTTGGCCACTTTTCAGCAGGTATTCGATGCCGGGCATCGACTTCCCGCATAAAGTCTTGATCTTTTGGACACCAAAACTATAGGTGATTTCATGCACACTTAGAATATGACTTATCAACTGGAATTTGATGCCAGGCATCGAGTTGCTCCAACAACATCATGTTTTTCAAACACTTCAGTACTGAATGAAAACTATAAAAGAAAATATGACTTATCAACAGAGATTCGATGCCAGGCATCTAGTTGCTTGGAAAACTTGATCTTTGTAACTCATCACACAGTAGGTAATCATGGAGATAATGGAGAGAGGCTCATACACAGAACTTTACTCAGTTCTTCTCATAACTATAAAAAACTCAGAAGTTTTACAGATGCTTTCTCACTCAGAGAAGCCCGACTATACTCAGTCATACAAAAATGAGTTCTTCTCACTTTCTCATTGTCTTCCTCCTTCTTCTTCTCTCCGCGTCAGTTAATACTAACTAACTTATATAGATTTTCTCATTCCCGTGATTTTTAAAAAACTTCTAGAACTAAAGTGAACTAACTTTACAAGTATGATACACTTGTGAATTTGTCCCTTCACATAGGCATGGGGTTTTCTTTCTAAGATTTGACCTTCAAATATATGTCTAATTAGTGATTGTTTCTCCAACAATAGATAGATAGATAGATGGATGGATAAATAGATAGATATTTAGATAGATATTTAGATAGATAGATAGATAGATAGATAGATAGATAGATAGATAGATAGATAGATAGATAGATAGATAGATAGATAGATAGATAGATAGATAGATAGATAGATAGATAGATAGATAGATATATATATATATATATATATATATATATATATATATATATATATATATATATATATATATATATATATATATATATATATATATATATATATATATATATATAGAGAGAGAGAGAGAGAGAGAGAGATAGATAGATAGATAGAGAGAGAGTGATAGAGAGATACATAGATAGAAAGAAAGAAAGATAGATAGATAGATAGATAGATAGATAGATAGATAGATAGATAGATAGATAGATAGATAGATACATAGATAGATAGATAGATAGATAGATAGATAGATAGATAGATAGATAGATAGATAGATAGATAGATAGATAGATAGATAGATAGATAGATAGATAGATAGATAGATAGATAGATAGATAGATAGATAGATAGATAGATAGATAGATAGATGGATAGATAGATATATATATATATAGATAGATAGATAGATAGATAGATAGATAGATAGATAGATAGATAGATAGATAGATAGATAGATAGATAGATAGATGGATAGAAAGATAGATAGATAGATAGATAGATCTCCTCTGCCCCTTCCTCTTGATGATCTACCTCTCCCTGCATAGTTAGCTTGGGAGGTAGAGCCTTCATCTTCCACTTTCTTGTTCTTGCCTTTATCTTTAGACTTCTTATCAGTGTATAGGGCAGAAGAGTTATTACCTTTGGATATGTCTCCATTCTTGTTGAGCTTTGCTTCATGAGTGAACAATTGTCCCATGACAGTTGTAAGATCTAGAATTTGCATGTCCATGTAAAGGTCCATGGCAATGGTGAAGCTTTCCCATTTGTCATCACACTTGATCCCATTGATCACTTGCCTTACAATCTGCTCTTCTTCAATCTCTTCTCTTATGCTTGCTTAGGTTGCTTCCTTAATGTGGTGAATTCAATCCACAACTGATTTTTTCTAGCCCTTGTGTTGGAAGAGAAATAAGATGACAAGGTTTCCCAAGTCTCTTGGGATGTCTTACAGTTCCTAATGTGTGGCAAAAGAAAATCAGAGATGGAGTTGAGTAAATAGGACCTTGCTAATGCATCCTTTGCACACCATGTGTTGAGCTTTTCATGTTCTTCCTTTGTTGGTAATCCTCTTGTTTTGAATGAGGGAAATTTCTCATCTCCTGAGATGTATCCATAGAGACTCCTTCCTTGTAGGTAGGTCTTCATCCTTAGAGACCATGCCTGATAGTTGTTCCTATCTAATTTATCAATAAATGAAGGAAAAACATCTCCCATTTTACCTTAGTTTGCTCTGATACCACTGTTTGGAAAGGTGGATGGACACTCCAAGAGATTGAGTAGGTATTGCCAAAACGTGCTTTGTACCAGCCCTCTTTTGCTTCAGACTTAATAAGTGGACCTCCTTAGCTCTCAAATGACACCATAAAAAGGCCTATGTACTTTGGAAATGATGTGTGTAAAGATTGAATCAAAACAGATAACCTTGAACCTCAAGATCTCAAGAAAACCTTCTATTTATGTCTTGACACCTGCTGGATCTTTTGCACAGTATGACCAGCACAGTAGGGATTGAAAAAATTCCTTTTACGGGTATCTAATTAGTTTAGCAAGATAACTATTCCAAGTGGAATGATATAAAAAGATAAACTATGCTCAGAGAAATCAATTTAGCAAATAAATCTTTACCCCTGATTTTTTAGGACTGTTGCAGAAATTGACCAATGATCACCTTGACAAGATTTTCTTTGAAATGGCTGAATAGAA
>CM035412.1:196443211-196453211 GCA_020310875.1 Ceratopteris richardii
GCTTATCTTCTAACTTAAAGATTAAGCCCTCACTCATGCAAAACTTTAAAGTATGCACTGAGAAATGATCAAAACATTGATCACCGAAAATGCGCCTGTTTCAGTAAACTTTGAACACTCAACACATAAGAATGTTCCTACTGACAATTCTCGGTTTCTGTTTACAAGTAAACTCTGAAACTTAAGCTATAGATCGATTAACTATAGACTTAGATATCCTCAATAGGATTTCACAAATCATCTAACACCGACAAAGAACACACAGAAATTTCGGCGCAACTTTTCTTCGATTACTGAGACAGTTACAGTTGAGTGATGAGAGGAAAACTCAACTAACTTTACATGTGTCCCATGACATCTAACTTCTCATTCTCTCTTATTCTATGCCTCTCATTCTTCTTTGCCTTCCTGGCCTACCTAGCTTTCTCTAGCTTCTCTAGCCTCATGTCCTTATGCGCCTTTACATTTTTCAGGTATTTATAGATAAATTTGTACAAGCTTATAACGCGGACTATACTACTGTACATATGTGTACAACTTTTTCCCGGTTCTTCTTCCAAGCTTCAAACTTTGTTCTTTTCTTCCTCTTTCCATCCTTCAACTCTTCATGAACTGAAATCTGTAAAATTGATCTATTCCGGTAACATTCCGGTGACTTTCCGGTGACCTTCCGGTACTGTTCCGGTGATCTTCTGGTGACCCTTTTTAAGAACTTTCTGCTGAAGTTCCTGCGGACTTAAAGACCTTCAATTGTTGATTGTCTTGCACCAACAGCTCCCCCTCAATCATCAATTGAGGTTTTCTCTGTCTTCTTCTTTATTCCTGCCATATTCTTGAACCTTTGTAACTTAGGTCCATCCAAACTTTTTGTAAGCATATCAGCTATCTGATCTTTCGTTGAAGTATGAATTACTTCAATCTCTTTATCCATCACCTTCTCTCTTAGAAAGTGATACTGCATCTCAATGTGTTTAGTCCTGGCATGAAAAACAGGATTAGCAGCTAAATATAATGAACTCATATTATCTCCAAATATGATTGGAGTTCTCTGTATAGCATCAAAACTCTTCATTAAAGTCTTTAGCCAAATCACTTCCTTTGCGGCTTCAACCATGCCTTTGTACTCGGCTTCGGTAGACGACAAAGCAACTGTATGTTGCTTCTTGGAACACCATGAGATTAGCTTATCTCCCACATAACACATGTATCCATAGGTTGACCTTCTGTCATCTGGATTACCTGCCCAATCTGCATCACTGTATATTTTGATGTTTGTATCTGATGTAAAACCATAATACAAACCTTCTTTGAGTGTACCTTTAATGTACCTCAACACCCTTTGTCCTGCGATCCAATGTTCTTTCCTTGGACAGTGCATGAACTGAGACAATACTCCTACTGCATATGATAAATCAGGTCTGGTTAAAGTAGCATAGATAAGACTACCAACCAAACTCTGATATTGTCTCACATCTTTGAATTCTTCTCCACCAAACTTACTCAGTTTGTGGTTCACCTCCATTGGAGTAGGTGCTATCCGGCAATCATTCATTTTAAACTTGATTAACAAGTTCTTTAAATATCTTTCTTGGGTCACGAATACTCCATGCTGAGTATATGTGATCTCCATACCCAAGAAGTAAGACAAGTCTCCCAAGTCACTTATCTTGAACTCCTTTTCCATTTGCTTCTTGAGTCTTTGTATACCTGACTCATCTGTTCCTGTAAGAATTATATCATCAACATATATGCACATGTATATGAAACCTTTATCACTTGCTTTTATAAGCAGACTACTATCTGCTTCAGACACCTTAAAACCAAGTTCTTTCAAGAACTTTATCAGTCTATAATTCCACGCTCTTGGCGCTTGCTTCAAGCCATACAAAGCTCTCTTGAGCTTGCACACATGTTCTGGATATCTTTTATCTCTGAACCCTTGAGGTTGCTCCATGAACACATCATCTGAAATATATCCATTTAGAAAAGCATTTTTCACATCTAACTGACATAACTTCCAACCTTTGCTCGCAGCAACAGCTATGAGTGTTCTGATAGTTGTCATCTTTGCCACTGGACTATAAGTCTCATCATAATCAACTCCATAAGTCTGAGCAAACCCTTTGACAACAAGTCTAGCTTTGTATCTAGACACACTTCCATCTGCAAATCTTTTGGTCTTGTAGACCCACTTGCATCCAATAATCTTCTGGCTATTTGGTTTAGGAACTAAATCCCATGTTTGGTTTTCCATCAATGCATCATGTTCTTCCTGCATAGCTTTTTCCCATTTTTCCTTACCTTTTGCCTCTTCATATGTAGAAGGGTCTTCATCTGCTTTCACTATGTAAGCATAATCTTTCGTAGCCAAAAATGACGTATCATAACTGTACCTTGTAGGTTGCCATCTATTTCTTGATGACCTTCTGAGTTCTCCAGTCCTTGAGGATTCTGGTTCTTCACACTCAGGATCAAATCTTGGCCTTTCTTCAGCTTCTTCCTGCACTTCGTAATTTTCTTCTTCATCAATTATTTGAACCTTTGATTTACCTTTCTTCTGACTCACTTCTTCTTCATCATCTGTATTGTTATTAACTGTTCCTGTATACCAAGAACTCTGCTCATCAAACGTAACATCTTTCGATACCAGAAAATGTTTTGTGGATGGATTCCACAACCTGTATCCCATCTGTCTGTCATCATAACCAATGAAAACATATTTTTCAGCTTTAGGCTCCAACTTGTGCCTTAATTGTGATGGCACATATGCATATGCCACACACCCAAAAACTCTGCAATGATCCAGGGTAGGTCTTTTACCCCACCAAGCTTCATATGGTGTCATACCTTGCAAAGCTTTACATGGTAACCTATTGACCAAGTAAGTAGCTGTGTTTACAGCTTCAGCCCACAAATAATTAGGGCACTTTTTCTCATTCATCATGGACCTTGCAAACTCAACAATGGTCCTGTTCCTTCTTTCTGCAACACCATTTTGTTGAGGAGAATATCTGCAAGTAACTTCTCTTTTTATACCTGCATTCCATAAGTAGTCACTGAACTCGTTGGAAAAATACTCTCCCCCTCCATCTGATCTTAGTCTCTTCAGTCTATGACCTGTAGTTCTTTCTGCATACGCATGATAATGTCTGAATGTATTGAATACTTCTGACTTATCCTTGATCACATAGATAGTGATCCATCTGGTAGCATCATCAACATAAATCACATAATATCTTGATCCACTTATACTGAAATCCTTTGATGGTCCCCACACGTCTGTGTGTACCAACTCAAGCTTCTCTGAGTGCATAAAACCATGCTTGGTATAAGAATTCTTATGAGCCTTACCAAACTGACATGCCTCGCATTTGTATGTCATATGTTGACTTGCAACATTAGGCAATCCAAGCACCGAACCATTATTGACCATATCTTTTATACCTCTTTCATTGAAATGTCCAAGTCTCTTGTGCCAAAGATCTAACTCAGAAATTTTCTGTCCTTCATATGTAAACATGGCCTGACCAATGTTACCTTGAATCTTCAGTGTAAACAGCCTTCCTTCCTTTTTTCCTGAAACAATCTGTTTATATCCCTGACTGGGATCTTCCACGTATACTCCTTCATTAGTGAATCTTACTTCATATCCTTTTTCAACAATTTGTCCTACACTTATCAAATTCTTAGGAATTGTAGGAACATACAGAACCTTACCCAATAAGGTACTGCCATCTTTGGCTTTTACTGATCCAATCGACTTCACTTTATGCTTTGTGTTGTCACCTGTCTGAACAACATGATTAGAAACTTTATTCTCCAAATCAGTCATCAATGATATGTTTCCACTCAGGTGATTGCTACACCCTGAGTCAATGTAGAAGACTCTTTGATCTTCATTCTGACTTTCACAAGTAGCATTCAATATCATCGTTGAATCTTCCTTCTGTTCTGAAGCGTAATTGTAGTAGGTATTGTTATATTGTTGACTTTGGAAACCTCTACCTGCATTTCTTCCAAAGTAACTCCTACCACCTCTGCCTCTGAAATTTCCTCTTTGATTTCTGCCGCCTCTTCCTCTTGCATTGTAGCTTTGACTATATCCATTATTACTTTGAGTATTGTGCCAACAATCATTAGCTAAATGATTTGTCTTACCACAAATCCAGCAGGCTTTGCCTCCATCTTTGTTGTTTCTGCCTTTTCCTCTACCTTTGCCACCTCCTCTTCCTCTTAGGAAGTTGGCTTGGCTAGTTGTTCCTTCATCTTCATTTGCTTGTTGCTTTCCTTTGCTATTCTTCTTTTTATCTTTCGAGTACATTGCGTGACCTGCACTCTTGTCACCATCTCCTTTAACATCATTCTCAAATGTTAGCATATGACCTAACAACTGATTTAAATCTGGAGTGAAATGATCAAGGGATAATTCTGTAGACAAAATAAACGGCTTCCATTTGTCATCACCTCTTAAGCCTGTAAGAATTTGCCTTACCAATTTATCCTCTTCGATATCTTCATCAACAGCACCTAACGCATCTGCAATGTCTTTCATTCTTGTCACATAGTCTGAAACGGACTGAGAAGCCTTCTTCTTGAAGGTTGTAAACTCTGCCCATAAGGATGCCTTTCTTGACTTAGTAGTATTCTGGAAATGCTCCTCCAAAGCATTCCAAATGTCCGTTGCACTTTCAAGACCTCGAATATGAGGTAGCAAGTAATCATTTACTGCCATATAGATAATGCTTCTAGCTTGCGCATCTTTCTTCATCCAGTTTTTCAGATCTGCTAACTCTTCCCTAGTCGGAACACTAGGATCTCTAAACTGTGGCTTTTCTTCTTCTCCTGTGATATAAGCTATCAAATCTTTGCTCATAAGATGAGCTTCCATCCTCATTGACCACGCAGGATAGTTTTCTCTATCCAGTTTCTCTATCTGTAGAGAATCTCCCATCTTGTGTCTTCCTGTGTATTGAAAACTTCAACCTTTATGAATAATGTATGTACCTTTACTTCAAATTGGACTCCGTTTGTCTTTCTTGATGCCGTATGATCTCTTCTTCAGGTTTCGCCTTCAAGCTTTCACCTTTTAGTTCTTTGGTTGTTGAATTCTTTGTAACCGCAGCAGTCGGGAACCTCCTTTCTTTGATTTTGGTGTCTCCTGCTCTAAATCCACTGTACCTGGCTCTGATACCACTGTAGATACTCTGATACCACTGTCGGAGAGTGTTAATCTCCTCCAGAATAACCTACTCTTGAGATTAGAGCACCTCTATACCAAGAGTAAGTCAAACTTCACAACACAAACATTCTGCTGCACGATTTCTTTAAATTAATCTTCACAGGTTACTTTTGTCTGAAACTGTTATTCTGAACAGTCGACTTCACACCTGTAACTTCTAAGACTTGGTTCTCCTTGAATAGAACCCGTTTAAGCAAATGCTTCTGGTTACGAGTAGCTTATCTTCTAACTTAAAGATTAAGCCCTCACTCATGCAAAACTTTAAAGTATGCACTGAGAAATGATCAAAACATTGATCACCGAAAATGCGCCTGTTTCAGTAAACTTTGAACACTCAACACATAAGAATGTTCCTACTGACAATTCTCGGTTTCTGTTTACAAGTAAACTCTGAAACTTAAGCTATAGATCGATTAACTATAGACTTAGATATCCTCAATAGGATTTCACAAATCATCTAACACCGACAAAGAACACACAGAAATTTCGGCGCAACTTTTCTTCGATTACTGAGACAGTTACAGTTGAGTGATGAGAGGAAAACTCAACTAACTTTACATGTGTCCCATGACATCTAACTTCTCATTCTCTCTTATTCTATGCCTCTCATTCTTCTTTGCCTTCCTGGCCTACCTAGCTTTCTCTAGCTTCTCTAGCCTCATGTCCTTATGCGCCTTTACATTTTTCAGGTATTTATAGATAAATTTGTACAAGCTTATAACGCGGACTATACTACTGTACATATGTGTACAACTTTTTCCCGGTTCTTCTTCCAAGCTTCAAACTTTGTTCTTTTCTTCCTCTTTCCATCCTTCAACTCTTCATGAACTGAAATCTGTAAAATTGATCTATTCCGGTAACATTCCAGTGACTTTCCGGTGACCTTCCGGTACTGTTCCGGTGATCTTCTGGTGACCCTTTTTAAGAACTTTCTGCTGAAGTTCCTGCGGACTTAAAGACCTTCAATTGTTGATTGTCTTGCACCAACATTACATCACAAAGATGAAGGAGATTTCTGACCAACTTGGAAGCAGTGGATAATTGAAGAGGAGCAAATCATTAGACAAATCATAAATGGAATCAAAGGAGAAGACAAGTGGGAGTCATTCACAACAGCCATGGATTTATACATGGATATGCATGTACCCGACCTCAACACACTCATGGGCCAACTCTTTACTCATGAAGCAAAGATTAGCAAAGGTGGTGAGTCCTCAAGAGGTTATCAAACTTCTGCCTTATATTCTGATAAAGCTAAGGTCAAGGACAAGTCAAAGAATAGGAAGAATGAAGATGAAGGTAGCTCTTTCCAAGCAAACTTTGCAGGTAGAGGAAGAGCTAGAGGAAGAGGCAGAGGTGGAAAGCAAGGCAGGGGGAGATTCCAATCATCTCAACATTGCAATATATGTGGCTTATCTAATCATACTACTGAAGCATGTTTCAGGAACCCAAGGAACTCAAGAGGAAGAGGATTCAATAGAGGTGGCTATGGATCAAATAGAGGCAGATACAATGGAGGCTACAACAACAACAACTCCTACAACAACAATTACAACAACAACAACTATCAAAGTGGCCATAGAGGAAGAAGAGATTACAATAACTATGCAGAGGACCAAAGTCAAGAAGGTTCATTATTGATTATGAATCTATCAGTGAAGAAGGGTAAGGATGATGATCACATATTTTACATTGATTCGGGATGCTCAAACCATGTAGCAGGAAATGTGGCTTTACTTTCTGATCTGGAAGATCCTCATAACAAGCATGAAGTGCAGACAGGAGATGACACAAAGCACTCAGTGGAGAAGATAGGTAATGTGAAGACATCAGATGGGAATATGAACCTCTTAAGCAAAGTCTTGTATGTCCCTACAATTACCAAAAATTTAATAAGTGTTGGACAGATTGTTGAAAAAGGATTGCAGGTTAGATTCAATCGATTTGGAGCATATGTTACACACACTCAAACAGATTTGCAGGGACCAAAGTGTACTTGGTTTGCCTAATATCACAAGGCAACGCATGATTTATAAGTGTGAAGCTTGTCAACTCGGCAAGGCTCATAGACAAACTTTCAATAAGAAAGGATATATGTATCAAAATCCTTTGGATCTAGTGCACACGGATGTGTGGGGTCCAAGTAAGGAGCCATCTATATCAGGCTCAAGATATTATGTGTCTTTCATAGATGATTGTAGCAAGTGGACCATTCTGTTTTTCATGAAGCACAAGGACGAAGTGTTTAATTGCTTTAAGAAGTATATTGCTCTTGTTGAAAACCAAACAGGTAGGACTTTGAAAAGGCTCAGATCAGATGGTGGAGGAGAATACTTCTCTTCTGAATTTGATGCCTTCTTGCATGAAAGAGGCATTAAAAGGGAAGTCACTACAAGGTATACACCCGAACTCAATGGTGTAGCAGAGAGGACAAACAGAGCTATTGTCAAAGCTGCAAGGTCCATGCTCAACGAAAAGGGATTGCCAAACTACCTATGGATAGAGGCTGTGTCTACAGCCACATATCTCATAAATAGACTTCCATCTAAGTCACTAGATGGAACCACTCCATATGAAGTGTGGAATGGAAGAAGACCTAGTCTAGAACATTGTAAAATCTTTGGATGCTTAGCCTATGCTCACAGTCCTTCTCAAGTAAGAGGGAAAAGGCAGAGAAGTGTGTATTCATTGGTTATGATCAAAACCAAAAAGGATATAGATTGTAAAATCCAAACAATAAAGGATTTTCTGTGAGTAGAGATGTAATTTTGATGAAAACAAATCATGGTTCGATGATGACAGGAAAGTGAAGCTACCATATGACTTGGATGAAGATTTTCCATCACTTCAACCAAAGGAGCCAAAGCAGATTGAAGTAAGCGATTCGGAGATTGACATAGAAGACTTGGAAAGACTAAAGCTATGGAATAACAAAGGTAAAGCAAAGATGTAGGATGCTACATATGGACCCGAGAGCTCACATCAACCACTTAGAAGGTCTTCAAGGGAGAAGAAGAAACCAGAGAGGTTTGGTTATGATACTTCTTTGGTCACCAAGCACTCAATCTACATTACAAAGGATTCAACCAATGAAGAACCTACCACATTTGAAGAAGCACAAAGCAAGAAAGCTTGGAGAGATGCAATGGATGAAGAAATGGAAGCCTTGAAGGAAAACGACACTTGGGAGCTTGTACCTAACAAGCCATCTATGAAGGTAATTGGATCTCGATGGATATACAAAATCAAGAGGAATCCAGAGGGGAGTATAAATAGACACAAAGAAAGGTTAGTTGCTAAAGGGTTTGCTCAAACCCATGGTATTGATTATGAGGAGACTTTCTATCCTATTGCAAAAATGCCTACAATTAGGGTTCTCATTAGTCTTGCTGCATCTAGAAATTGGAATCTCTATCAACTTGATGTAAAGAATGCTTTCTTGAATGGATGGATTTCTGAGGAAGTCTATATGGCACAACCTCTTGGATATGAGGATGCACATCATCCTAACTACGTATGCAAACTAAAGAAAGCTTTGGATGGATTGAAGCAAGCTCCAAGAGCTTGGAATTTTAGATCGGTGACTTATTTGCAGGACCAAGGATTCAAAGCTAGCAAGGCGGATACCTCTTTGTTCATAAAGAGGAATGGATATGAAGTGATCTATTTATGTGTGTATGTTGATGATATTATTATCACAGGCAATGATCTTGAAGGAATCAAACAGGTAAAGACTCAAATGAAGGAGAAGTTCAAAATAAGTGACCTCGGACCACTCACTTATTTTCTTGGATTGGAGTTGATCTACACAGATTCAGGTATATACATCACACAAAGGAAGTATGTCCATGACATGCTCGTCAAGTTTAAGATGGCAAATACCAAGTGTGTAGGTACACCTATGGAGCAAAATCATAAGCTTAGTGCTTATGAAGGAGAGCCAATTGAAGACATCACAAGCTATCAAAGCTTGGTTGGAAGTTTGAACTATGCAACACTCACAAGGGTGGATATATGCTATAGTGTTAGCATATTGAGTCAGTTTATGCATAAGCCGAGAAGACCACATATGGAAGCGGCCAAGAGAGTCCTCAAGTACCTAAAGGGGACCATGAATGAAGGTTTGTTCTATTCATATACTTCAGATATTGAGCTAAAGGTCTACTCAAATGCAGATTGGGCCGGATCTAGAGATGATAGAAGAAGCACATCCGGGTATATATCGTTTGTAGGTTCAAAAATCATTTCTTGGTCATCGAAGAAGCAACCAACCATGACATTATCTTCTACCAAAGCCGAATATAGAGCTTTGGCTAATGCAACTCAAGAAATCATGTGGTTAAAGTCTTTGTACACAGATCTTGGACTTCATTCTTCAACACCTCACATTTTTGGTGACAACACAAGCTCACTACATCTAGCAGCTAATCTGGTATACCAAGCATATTGAAGTCCACTACCATTATGTAAGGGAGAAGCTAATGAGCAAGGGTACTCAACTATCCTATGTCTCTACAAATATGCAATGTGCAGACATGTTGACTAAAGCTCTTGATGGTACAAAGTTAAGTAGATTCAAGTTGATGATTGGCTTGCAGGAAATCAAGGACAATTGAAGACTTATTTGGAGGCCAAGCATGTTAGGCTTGAGGGGGAGCTGTTGGTGCATTTTACGCAAGCCTACATGCTTGATATGCTTGATATTTTCCTCATTTGTAAGTCACATGTGTAGTCATGTGAATAGCTCTTGTAAAAGAGTTC
>CM035412.1:196465711-196468211 GCA_020310875.1 Ceratopteris richardii
TCCACATGATCAAACTGAGAGAAATCTACAAAATACTTGTCATTATTTTCTGAAGATGACTCTCTTCACATCTATCTCTATGACACTTGTCTTCTGATGACTCTCACACATATTTCTTTACATCATTGACTTATATACATATGGTTCTAGACTTATTCCGCGTCTATTACATTACTCCTTATCATCCTAAGGATTATTTATACTCATATTACAAGAATTTCCAACTGTAATATACATATGTATACAGGCTTCACTTATGAGATCTCTTCACTTTCTCAAGTGACTTCTTGAACTTCAATCTGATCATTGACATGCTTCAAGCTCTTTGTAATCATCAATTTGTGATTGCTTTGTTCCAATAGCTTCCCCTCAATCACTAATTGTGATTATTCCATTCTTCTTCACTCCTGCCATCTCCTTGAATCTTTGTAGCTTATGTCCATCCAAGCTTTTTGTTAACATATCTGCAACTTGTTCTTTTGTTGGAGTATACATCACTTCAATCTCTTTATCAAGTACCTTTTCTCTCAAGAAATGATAGTGAATCTTTATATGCTTAATCCTGGCATGAAAAATAGGGTTAGCTCCCAAATACAATGAACTCATATTGTCTCCAAAAATAATTGGAGTACTCTGATTAGTTCCAAAACTCTTCAACGAGGTCTTTAACCATATTACTTCTTTTGCAGCCTCTATCGTTCCTTTATACTCAGCTTCTGTAGATGACAAAGCAACTGTACGTTGCTTCTTTGAGCACCAAGAAACTAATTTATCTCCAATATAACAGAGATACCGATGAGTAGATCTTCTATCATCTGAATCACCTGCCCAATCTGCATCACTAAACACTTTGATTCTTGTATCAGAAGTAAATCCATAATATAGACCTTCACTTAGGGTTCCTTTGATATATCTGAGTACCCTTTGAGATGAAATCCAATGAGTCTTCTTTGGACAATGCATGAATTGTGATAACACACCTACTGCATATGATAGATCTGGCCTTGTCAAGGTAGCATAGATTAAACTACCTACCAAACTCTGATATTTCTGCATGTCATTAAACTCTTCACCTCCATACCTGCTCAACTTATGATTTACCTCCAATGGTGTGGTTGAAGGCTTGCAATCCTCCATGTTGAACTTGACCAGAAGATTCTTCAAGTACCTCTCTTGTGTAACATATACTCCATGTTGAGTATATACAATCTGCATTCCTAAGAAATAAGATAAGTTTCCCAAATCACTTATCTTAAACTCCTTCTCTATTTGTTTCTTAAGCTCATTGATTCCTTGAGCATCTGTACCTATGACAATAATATCATCAACATAAATACACATGTATATGTATCCATTTTCACTTGCCTTCACTAGCAAGCTACTATCTGCCTTTGATGCCTGAAATCCACATTCATTCAAGAACTTAACAAGCCTGTAATTCCATGCTCTTGGGGCCTGCTTCAACCCATACAAAGGTCTCTTGAACTTACACACATAATCTGATCCAATTGAATCCATGAAACCTTCTAGTTGCTCCATATATACTTCATCTGCAATGTATCTATTCAGGAATGCATTCTTCACATCTAATTGTGATAACTTCCATCCTCTACAAGCAGCAATAGCAATCAATTATGTAATTGTAGACATCTTAGCAACAGGACTAAAGGTTTCATCATAATCTACCCCATAAGTTTGAGCATAACCTTTGACCACAAGTCTAGCCTTGTATCTAGACACCTTACCATCTGCAAACCTTTTTGTTTTATACACCCACTTACATCCAATGACTTTCTGATTCTTTGGTCTTGGCACCAACTCCCATGTTTCATTTTCAAGTAGAGCATCATACTCTTCTTGCATTGCCTTCTCCCAATTATGTTTACCTTTAGCTTCTTCATATGTGATTGGATCCTCTTCTGTCTTCACAATATAAGCATAATCTTTGCTTGTTAAGAAGGATGTGTCATAGCTATACTTGATAGGCTCTTTTCTTTCCCTTGAGGATCTTCTAACCTCTGCACTTCTTGAAGTCTCAGCCACATTTGATTCTGGATCAAATCTTGGCCCATCTTCAACATTATCCTGCAATTTACTTTTATAATCAACATCATCAATATCTTCTTCATACACATTTACTTTTGCCTTCCCTTTTCTTTGTATTTCTTCAACACTTTCATAATCATTTGTTGACCCCGTATACCATGTGCTTTGCTCATCAAATGTAACATCTTTGGTAACAATAAATTGCTTTGTGGATGGACTCCACAATCTGTAACCCATCTGTCTATCATCATACCCAATAAACACATACTTCTCTGCTTTGGGTTCTAGCTTATGTCTCAATCATGAAGGAACATAAGCATATGCTAAACATCCAAATACTTTACAATGATCAAGAGTAAGTCTCTTACCCCACCATGCTTCATAAGGAGTTCTTCCATCCAAAGTTTTACAAGGTAATCTATTCACAAGGTATGTTGCAGTGTTGATAGCTTCT